>CM048755.1:791026300-791278188 GCA_026315105.1 Locusta migratoria | reverse complement strand
GTGGCTTTCCAGCCAAAAACAATTTTTGATTTGTGTCTTGATGGTCCCTTCCTACCCCAACTAACGATTTTCGATAAACACAGTGATGTTTCGGAAATTGTGGCTTTCCAGCCAAAAACAATTTTTGATTTGTGTCTTGATGGTCCCTTCCTACCCAACTAACGATTTTCGACTAAACACAGTGATGTTTCGGAAATTGTGGCTTTCCAGCCAAAAACAATTTTTGATTTGTGTCTTGATGGTCCCTTCCTACCCAACTAACGATTTTCGATAAACACAGTGATGTTTCGGAAATTGTGGCTTTCCAGCCAAAAACAATTTTTGATTTGTGTCTTGATGGTCCCTTCCTACCCAACTAACGATTTTCGATAAACACAGTGATGTTTCGGAAATTGTGGCTTTCCAGCCAAAAACAATTTTTGATTTGTGTCTTGATGGTCCCTTCCTACCCAACTAACGATTTTCGATAAACACAGTGATGTTTCGGAAATTGTGGCTTTCCAGCCAAAAACAATTTTTGATTTGTGTCTTGATGGTCCCTTCCTACCCAACTAACGATTTTCGATAAACACAGTGATGTTTCGGAAATTGTGGCTTTCCAGCCAAAAACAATTTTTGATTTGTGTCTTGATGGTCCCTTCCTACCCAACTAACGATTTTCGATAAACACAGTGATGTTTTCGGAAATTGTGGCTTTCCAGCCAAAAACAATTTTTGATTTGTGTCTTGATGGTCCCTTCCTACCCAACTAACGATTTTCGATAAACACAGTGATGTTTCGGAAATTGTGGCTTTCCAGCCAAAAACAATTTTTGATTTGTGTCTTGATGGTCCCTTCCTACCCAACTAACGATTTTCGATAAACACAGTGATGTTTCGGAAATTGTGGCTTTCCAGCCAAAAACAATTTTTGATTTGTGTCTTGATGGTCCCTTCCTACCCAACTAACGATTTTCGATAAACACAGTGATGTTTCGGAAATTGTGGCTTTCCAGCCAAAAACAATTTTTGATTTGTGTCTTGATGGTCCCTTCCTACCCAACTAACGATTTTCGATAAACACAGTGATGTTTCGGAAATTGTGGCTTTCCAGCCAAAAACAATTTTTGATTTGTGTCTTGATGGTCCCTTCCTACCCAACTAACGATTTTCGATAAACACAGTGATGTTTCGGAAATTGTGGCTTTCCAGCCAAAAACAATTTTTGATTTGTGTCTTGATGGTCCCTTCCTACCCAACTAACGATTTTCGATAAACACAGTGATGTTTCGGAAATTGTGGCTTTCCAGCCAAAAACAATTTTTGATTTGTGTCTTGATGGTCCCTTCCTACCCAACTAACGATTTTCGATAAACACAGTGATGTTTCGGAAATTGTGGCTTTCCAGCCAAAAACAATTTTTGATTTGTAGTCTTGATGGTCCCTTCCTACCCAACTAACGATTTTCGATAAACACAGTGATGTTTCGGAAATTGTGGCTTTCCAGCCAAAAACAATTTTTGATTTGTGTCTTGATGGTCCCTTCCTACCCAACTAACGATTTTCGATAAACACAGTGATGTTTCGGAAATTGTGGCTTTCCAGCCAAAAACAATTTTTGATTTGTGTCTTGATGGTCCCTTCCTACCCAACTAACGATTTTCGATAAACACAGTGATGTTTCGGAAATTGTGGCTTTCCAGCCAAAAACAATTTTTGATTTGTGTCTTGATGGTCCCTTCCTACCCAACTAACGATTTTCGATAAACACAGTGATGTTTCGGAAATTGTGGCTTTCCAGCCAAAAACAATTTTTGATTTGTGTCTTGATGGTCCCTTCCTACCCAACTAACGATTTTCGATAAACACAGTGATGTTTCGGAAATTGTGGCTTTCCAGCCAAAAACAATTTTTGATTTGTGTCTTGATGGTCCCTTCCTACCCAACTAACGATTTTCGATAAACACAGTGATGTTTCGGAAATTGTGGCTTTCCAGCCAAAACAATTTTTGATTTGTGTCTTGATGGTCCCTTCCTACCCAACTAACGATTTTCGATAAACACAGTGATGTTTCGGAAATTGTGGCTTTCCAGCCAAAAACAATTTTTGATTTGTGTCTTGATGGTCCCTTCCTACCCAACTAACGATTTTCGATAAACACAGTGATGTTTCGGAAATTGTGGCTTTCCAGCCAAAAACAATTTTTGATTTGTGTCTTGATGGTCCCTTCCTACCCAACTAACGATTTTCGATAAACACAGTGATGTTTCGGAAATTGTGGCTTTCCAGCCAAAAACAATTTTTGATTTGTGTCTTGATGGTCCCTTCCTACCCAACTAACGATTTTCGATAAACACAGTGATGTTTCGGAAATTGTGGCTTTCCAGCCAAAAACAATTTTTGATTTGTGTCTTGATGGTCCCTTCCTACCCAACTAACGATTTTCGATAAACACAGTGATGTTTCGGAAATTGTGGCTTTCCAGCCAAAAACAATTTTTGATTTGTGTCTTGATGGTCCCTTCCTACCCAACTAACGATTTTCGATAAACACAGTGATGTTTCGGAAATTGTGGCTTTCCAGCCAAAAACAATTTTTGATTTGTGTCTTGATGGTCCCTTCCTACCCAACTAACGATTTTCGATAAACACAGTGATGTTTCGGAAATTGTGGCTTTCCAGCCAAAAACAATTTTTGATTTGTGTCTTGATGGTCCCTTCCTACCCAACTAACGATTTTCGATAAACACAGTGATGTTTCGGAAATTGTGGCTTTCCAGCCAAAAACAATTTTTGATTTGTGTCTTGATGGTCCCTTCCTACCCAACTAACGATTTTCGATAAACACAGTGATGTTTCGGAAATTGTGGCTTTCCAGCCAAAAACAATTTTTGATTTGTGTCTTGATGGTCCCTTCCTACCCAACTAACGATTTTCGATAAACACAGTGATGTTTCGGAAATTGTGGCTTTCCAGCCAAAAACAATTTTTGATTTGTGTCTTGATGGTCCCTTCCTACCCAACTAACGATTTTCGATAAACACAGTGATGTTTCGGAAATTGTGGCTTTCCAGCCAAAAACAATTTTTGATTTGTGTCTTGATGGTCCCTTCCTACCCAACTAACGATTTTCGATAAACACAGTGATGTTTCGGAAATTGTGGCTTTCCAGCCAAAAACAATTTTTGATTTGTGTCTTGATGGTCCCTTCCTACCCAACTAACGATTTTCGATAAACACAGTGATGTTTCGGAAATTGTGGCTTTCCAGCCAAAAACAATTTTTGATTTGTGTCTTGATGGTCCCTTCCTACCCAACTAACGATTTTCGATAAACACAGTGATGTTTCGGAAATTGTGGCTTTCCAGCCAAAAACAATTTTTGATTTGTGTCTTGATGGTCCCTTCCTACCCAACTAACGATTTTCGATAAACACAGTGATGTTTCGGAAATTGTGGCTTTCCAGCCAAAAACAATTTTTGATTTGTGTCTTGATGGTCCCTTCCTACCCAACTAACGATTTTCGATAAACACAGTGATGTTTCGGAAATTGTGGCTTTCCAGCCAAAAACAATTTTTGATTTGTGTCTTGATGGTCCCTTCCTACCCAACTAACGATTTTCGATAAACACAGTGATGTTTCGGAAATTGTGGCTTTCCAGCCAAAAACAATTTTTGATTTGTGTCTTGATGGTCCCTTCCTACCCAACTAACGATTTTCGATAAACACAGTGATGTTTCGGAAATTGTGGCTTTCCAGCCAAAAACAATTTTTGATTTGTGTCTTGATGGTCCCTTCCTACCCAACTAACGATTTTCGATAAACACAGTGATGTTTCGGAAATTGTGGCTTTCCAGCCAAAAACAATTTTTGATTTGTGTCTTGATGGTCCCTTCCTACCCAACTAACGATTTTCGATAAACACAGTGATGTTTCGGAAATTGTGGCTTTCCAGCCAAAAACAATTTTTGATTTGTGTCTTGATGGTCCCTTCCTACCCAACTAACGATTTTCGATAAACACAGTGATGTTTCGGAAATTGTGGCTTTCCAGCCAAAAACAATTTTTGATTTGTGTCTTGATGGTCCCTTCCTACCCAACTAACGATTTTCGATAAACACAGTGATGTTTCGGAAATTGTGGCTTTCCAGCCAAAAACAATTTTTGATTTGTGTCTTGATGGTCCCTTCCTACCCAACTAACGATTTTCGATAAACACAGTGATGTTTCGGAAATTGTGGCTTTCCAGCCAAAAACAATTTTAGATTTGTGTCTTGATGGTCCCTTCCTACCCAACTAACGATTTTCGATAAACACAGTGATGTTTCGGAAATTGTGGCTTTCCAGCCAAAAACAATTTTTGATTTGTGTCTTGATGGTCCCTTCCTACCCAACTAACGATTTTCGATAAACACAGTGATGTTTCGGAAATTGTGGCTTTCCAGCCAAAAACAATTTTTGATTTGTGTCTTGATGGTCCCTTCCTACCCAACTAACGATTTTCGATAAACACAGTGATGTTTCGGAAATTGTGGCTTTCCAGCCAAAAACAATTTTTGATTTGTGTCTTGATGGTCCCTTCCTACCCAACTAACGATTTTCGATAAACACAGTGATGTTTCGGAAATTGTGGCTTTCCAGCCAAAAACAATTTTTGATTTGTGTCTTGATGGTCCCTTCCTACCCAACTAACGATTTTCGATAAACACAGTGATGTTTCGGAAATTGTGGCTTTCCAGCCAAAAACAATTTTTGATTTGTGTCTTGATGGTCCCTTCCTACCCAACTAACGATTTTCGATAAACACAGTGATGTTTCGGAAATTGTGGCTTTCCAGCCAAAAACAATTTTTGATTTGTGTCTTGATGGTCCCTTCCTACCCAACTAACGATTTTCGATAAACACAGTGATGTTTCGGAAATTGTGGCTTTCCAGCCAAAAACAATTTTTGATTTGTGTCTTGATGGTCCCTTCCTACCCAACTAACGATTTTCGATAAACACAGTGATGTTTCGGAAATTGTGGCTTTCCAGCCAAAAACAATTTTTGATTTGTGTCTTGATGGTCCCTTCCTACCCAACTAACGATTTTCGATAAACACAGTGATGTTTCGGAAATTGTGGCTTTCCAGCCAAAAACAATTTTTGATTTGTGTCTTGATGGTCCCTTCCTACCCAACTAACGATTTTCGATAAACACAGTGATGTTTCGGAAATTGTGGCTTTCCAGCCAAAAACAATTTTTGATTTGTGTCTTGATGGTCCCTTCCTACCCAACTAACGATTTTCGATAAACACAGTGATGTTTCGGAAATTGTGGCTTTCCAGCCAAAAACAATTTTTGATTTGTGTCTTGATGGTCCCTTCCTACCCAACTAACGATTTTCGATAAACACAGTGATGTTTCGGAAATTGTGGCTTTCCAGCCAAAAACAATTTTTGATTTGTGTCTTGATGGTCCCTTCCTACCCAACTAACGATTTTCGATAAACACAGTGATGTTTCGGAAATTGTGGCTTTCCAGCCAAAAACAATTTTTGATTTGTGTCTTGATGGTCCCTTCCTACCCAACTAACGATTTTCGATAAACACAGTGATGTTTCGGAAATTGTGGCTTTCCAGCCAAAAACAATTTTTGATTTGTGTCTTGATGGTCCCTTCCTACCCAACTAACGATTTTCGATAAACACAGTGATGTTTCGGAAATTGTGGCTTTCCAGCCAAAAACAATTTTTGATTTGTGTCTTGATGGTCCCTTCCTACCCAACTAACGATTTTCGATAAACACAGTGATGTTTCGGAAATTGTGGCTTTCCAGCCAAAAACAATTTTTGATTTGTGTCTTGATGGTCCCTTCCTACCCAACTAACGATTTTCGATAAACACAGTGATGTTTCGGAAATTGTGGCTTTCCAGCCAAAAACAATTTTTGATTTGTGTCTTGATGGTCCCTTCCTACCCAACTAACGATTTTCGATAAACACAGTGATGTTTCGGAAATTGTGGCTTTCCAGCCAAAAACAATTTTTGATTTGTGTCTTGATGGTCCCTTCCTACCCAACTAACGATTTTCGATAAACACAGTGATGTTTCGGAAATTGTGGCTTTCCAGCCAAAAACAATTTTTGATTTGTGTCTTGATGGTCCCTTCCTACCCAACTAACGATTTTCGATAAACACAGTGATGTTTCGGAAATTGTGGCTTTCCAGCCAAAAACAATTTTTGATTTGTGTCTTGATGGTCCCTTCCTACCCAACTAACGATTTTCGATAAACACAGTGATGTTTCGGAAATTGTGGCTTTCCAGCCAAAAACAATTTTTGATTTGTGTCTTGATGGTCCCTTCCTACCCAACTAACGATTTTCGATAAACACAGTGATGTTTCGGAAATTGTGGCTTTCCAGCCAAAAACAATTTTTGATTTGTGTCTTGATGGTCCCTTCCTACCCAACTAACGATTTTCGATAAACACAGTGATGTTTCGGAAATTGTGGCTTTCCAGCCAAAAACAATTTTTGATTTGTGTCTTGATGGTCCCTTCCTACCCAACTAACGATTTTCGATAAACACAGTGATGTTTCGGAAATTGTGGCTTTCCAGCCAAAAACAATTTTTGATTTGTGTCTTGATGGTCCCTTCCTACCCAACTAACGATTTTCGATAAACACAGTGATGTTTCGGAAATTGTGGCTTTCCAGCCAAAAACAATTTTTGATTTGTGTCTTGATGGTCCCTTCCTACCCAACTAACGATTTTCGATAAACACAGTGATGTTTCGGAAATTGTGGCTTTCCAGCCAAAAACAATTTTTGATTTGTGTCTTGATGGTCCCTTCCTACCCAACTAACGATTTTCGATAAACACAGTGATGTTTCGGAAATTGTGGCTTTCCAGCCAAAAACAATTTTTGATTTGTGTCTTGATGGTCCCTTCCTACCCAACTAACGATTTTCGATAAACACAGTGATGTTTCGGAAATTGTGGCTTTCCAGCCAAAAACAATTTTTGATTTGTGTCTTGATGGTCCCTTCCTACCCAACTAACGATTTTCGATAAAACACAGTGATGTTTCGGAAATTGTGGCTTTCCAGCCAAAAACAATTTTTGATTTGTGTCTTGATGGTCCCTTCCTACCCAACTAACGATTTTCGATAAACACAGTGATGTTTCGGAAATTGTGGCTTTCCAGCCAAAAACAATTTTTGATTTGTGTCTTGATGGTCCCTTCCTACCCAACTAACGATTTTCGATAAACACAGTGATGTTTCGGAAATTGTGGCTTTCCAGCCAAAAACAATTTTTGATTTGTGTCTTGATGGTCCCTTCCTACCCAACTAACGATTTTCGATAAACACAGTGATGTTTCGGAAATTGTGGCTTTCCAGCCAAAAACAATTTTTGATTTGTGTCTTGATGGTCCCTTCCTACCCAACTAACGATTTTCGATAAACACAGTGATGTTTCGGAAATTGTGGCTTTCCAGCCAAAAACAATTTTTGATTTGTGTCTTGATGGTCCCTTCCTACCCAACTAACGATTTTCGATAAACACAGTGATGTTTCGGAAATTGTGGCTTTCCAGCCAAAAACAATTTTTGATTTGTGTCTTGATGGTCCCTTCCTACCCAACTAACGATTTTCGATAAACACAGTGATGTTTCGGAAATTGTGGCTTTCCAGCCAAAAACAATTTTTGATTTGTGTCTTGATGGTCCCTTCCTACCCAACTAACGATTTTCGATAAACACAGTGATGTTTCGGAAATTGTGGCTTTCCAGCCAAAAACAATTTTTGATTTGTGTCTTGATGGTCCCTTCCTACCCAACTAACGATTTTCGATAAACACAGTGATGTTTCGGAAATTGTGGCTTTCCAGCCAAAAACAATTTTTGATTTGTGTCTTGATGGTCCCTTCCTACCCAACTAACGATTTTCGATAAACACAGTGATGTTTCGGAAATTGTGGCTTTCCAGCCAAAAACAATTTTTGATTTGTGTCTTGATGGTCCCTTCCTACCCAACTAACGATTTTCGATAAACACAGTGATGTTTCGGAAATTGTGGCTTTCCAGCCAAAAACAATTTTTGATTTGTGTCTTGATGGTCCCTTCCTACCCAACTAACGATTTTCGATAAACACAGTGATGTTTCGGAAATTGTGGCTTTCCAGCCAAAAACAATTTTTGATTTGTGTCTTGATGGTCCCTTCCTACCCAACTAACGATTTTCGATAAACACAGTGATGTTTCGGAAATTGTGGCTTTCCAGCCAAAAACAATTTTTGATTTGTGTCTTGATGGTCCCTTCCTACCCAACTAACGATTTTCGATAAACACAGTGATGTTTCGGAAATTGTGGCTTTCCAGCCAAAAACAATTTTTGATTTGTGTCTTGATGGTCCCTTCCTACCCAACTAACGATTTTCGATAAACACAGTGATGTTTCGGAAATTGTGGCTTTCCAGCCAAAAACAATTTTTGATTTGTGTCTTGATGGTCCCTTCCTACCCAACTAACGATTTTCGATAAACACAGTGATGTTTCGGAAATTGTGGCTTTCCAGCCAAAAACAATTTTTGATTTGTGTCTTGATGGTCCCTTCCTACCCAACTAACGATTTTCGATAAACACAGTGATGTTTCGGAAATTGTGGCTTTCCAGCCAAAAACAATTTTTGATTTGTGTCTTGATGGTCCCTTCCTACCCAACTAACGATTTTCGATAAACACAGTGATGTTTCGGAAATTGTGGCTTTCCAGCCAAAAACAATTTTTGATTTGTGTCTTGATGGTCCCTTCCTACCCAACTAACGATTTTCGATAAACACAGTGATGTTTCGGAAATTGTGGCTTTCCAGCCAAAAACAATTTTTGATTTGTGTCTTGATGGTCCCTTCCTACCCAACTAACGATTTTCGATAAACACAGTGATGTTTCGGAAATTGTGGCTTTCCAGCCAAAAACAATTTTTGATTTGTGTCTTGATGGTCCCTTCCTACCCAACTAACGATTTTCGATAAACACAGTGATGTTTCGGAAAATGTGGCTTTCCAGCCAAAAACAATTTTTGATTTGTGTCTTGATGGTCCCTTCCTACCCAACTAACGATTTTCGATAAACACAGTGATGTTTCGGAAATTGTGGCTTTCCAGCCAAAAACAATTTTTGATTTGTGTCTTGATGGTCCCTTCCTACCCAACTAACGATTTTCGATAAACACAGTGATGTTTCGGAAATTGTGGCTTTCCAGCCAAAAACAATTTTTGATTTGTGTCTTGATGGTCCCTTCCTACCCAACTAACGATTTTCGATAAACACAGTGATGTTTCGGAAATTGTGGCTTTCCAGCCAAAAACAATTTTTGATTTGTGTCTTGATGGTCCCTTCCTACCCAACTAACGATTTTCGATAAACACAGTGATGTTTCGGAAATTGTGGCTTTCCAGCCAAAAACAATTTTTGATTTGTGTCTTGATGGTCCCTTCCTACCCAACTAACGATTTTCGATAAACACAGTGATGTTTCGGAAATTGTGGCTTTCCAGCCAAAAACAATTTTTGATTTGTGTCTTGATGGTCCCTTCCTACCCAACTAACGATTTTCGATAAACACAGTGATGTTTCGGAAAATGTGGCTTTCCAGCCAAAAACAATTTTTGATTTGTGTCTTGATGGTCCCTTCCTACCCAACTAACGATTTTCGATAAACACAGTGATGTTTCGGAAATTGTGGCTTTCCAGCCAAAAACAATTTTTGATTTGTGTCTTGATGGTCCCTTCCTACCCAACTAACGATTTTCGATAAACACAGTGATGTTTCGGAAAATGTGGCTTTCCAGCCAAAAACAATTTTTGATTTGTGTCTTGATGGTCCCTTCCTACCCAACTAACGATTTTCGATAAACACAGTGATGTTTCGGAAATTGTGGCTTTCCAGCCAAAAACAATTTTTGATTTGTGTCTTGATGGTCCCTTCCTACCCAACTAACGATTTTCGATAAACACAGTGATGTTTCGGAAATTGTGGCTTTCCAGCCAAAAACAATTTTTGATTTGTGTCTTGATGGTCCCTTCCTACCCAACTAACGATTTTCGATAAACACAGTGATGTTTCGGAAATTGTGGCTTTCCAGCCAAAAACAATTTTTGATTTGTGTCTTGATGGTCCCTTCCTACCCAACTAACGATTTTCGATAAACACAGTGATGTTTCGGAAATTGTGGCTTTCCAGCCAAAAACAATTTTTGATTTGTGTCTTGATGGTCCCTTCCTACCCAACTAACGATTTTCGATAAACACAGTGATGTTTCGGAAATTGTGGCTTTCCAGCCAAAATAATTTTTATGTTACATATATTTGTTTAAAAACAATGATATTGTTAAACATTACATACGAACAACATTGGAACTGCTGCTGATGGAGGGAAGAGGTCCTCACCCTCCTGGCTCTTGTATCAGACTGAGTGAGGGGGGCATGGTCCTAGAGTTTCTATGGTGGAACTGGAAACGTCGCCATCTTGGATGTACGACTATTATACAAATTAATTGGAGGCAGACCTATCGACGGCGGCGGCGGCAGGTGGTTAATGAGATATAAATAATCGGCGGCGGGTACGGTCGGAGGTGGCTTGCGGTTCGGAGGTGACGCTAGTCTGGCGGGGGTCTACAGGTCTGGACACATTGGGGGCGGCGCCCGGTTGTCGTCGGTTGCAGACGTTGGTCAAGTACGGGAGGAGGGGATGGAGGAGAGTGGGGTTCTTGTGGTGGAAATTATAAGTTAAAAAAAGGGTTCAAACAAACTTCAAATTTCCTGGGGTAATGACGTCATCCAAGATGGCGGCCAGTGGCGTCGATGACAAAAGACGGGCGAATCTCAGTGGCGTAATACCGGCTTTGCCCCATTACCATAATTAAATGTTAATTATTGAATTTGGGCTTATTGACTATACTTGTTTCGTAATAAAAGTTGAGTTATTCAAGAATTTGAATTAATTCCCCCCCCCCCAGTCATTCTGTAGATGTTCACTTACATTGTTGAGAACTCGACTACAGTGTCATTGAAATGACTTGTTTTAATTTTCTCATGGCGTTTACATGATACCCAACAGGCCCAATTGAGACAATAATAATTAGTATGGAACTAAGACCCCTATGGTTCAGTTACCCCACTCTAGAGGGGGTATCTGGGCCCATTCGGCATTTTTTTTCTTTTCCCCCTCTCAAGTTTAAATATAATGCAGATTTCATTATGTTATATTAGTAGGTAGAATATTGTATTATAAAAAAATATATTTTAGATGATAATTTAACGTATTAATACTTCCTAGACTAGTATTAAGTTAGGAACTACGCACTTTACATTGTAAAATCACGGTCCAGATGCCAAAAATGTTCAAATTTTTGTAAATCCATAGCTTAAAAACTACATAAACTATGGTAAACTAAGAAAAAGTCCCAGTTTCATTCTCTGTACTTCTTCCATGGTATTATCCTCTCTGCTGTCCTAGTGGTGGCCTCCACTCAGAAAGTGCTAGAGAAGCTTCGGCATGTCTTCATTTTTCATAGGCCTAGTCCCACAACAATCTGGTCCAATTTCCTTGACGAACTGAATGCACTAGATGATGCAATATGTTTTTTAGTTTTCGCATGTTGAATAATATCAATGCGTTTTGCATTTTGCAAAATCTACACTTTGATTTGTCACTCACCACCTCTAACAGCCAGTTTTTAAATAATGGTTCACCAAGCCACTCCTGAAAATGCTGTTGGTATTTTGGAGGAATGTCTGTATATAATAAAGTATTTACGGTTAATTTGATTCACTGCAGCCACACGTGTTCGCAGAACAAAATGACTTAATCCATTGGCGCCCGGACAGTTCTTTCGATTGTTGAATCATGCAACAATCCACACCGTAAACTTTCTACCTGCATAAATTGTTGACACCATACTTTCAGTTACGATTACAGCCCATTGGTAGATCAAGGTTCTTATTTTGTCTTTATATGTTTCAATGTCAGCATTAGTGAATTTTCTCATGTGCGCACGAATTGCTTTTTGTTTTGCTTGAAGTTTTACAAGAAGGGCGAAACTAAATCAGATTACATTCTATTTGTATGTTGAAAGTATATTTATGCCAGCTGTATAAAATACCTGATGGAAACCAATGGCTTTGTACTAAGATATCAGTTGAAAACGATGTCCTATAAATAGGACGTTGGTCTGTTATAATACCTGTGCCCATTTTCCTTTCATGGGAGGCCTTCTAATATGTCTCGGCAGAGAACTTTCAAATCGGCCGAGGAGGCTGTAGGATAGTTGTTTTCTGAGGAGACAGAGGCTGATAAAGTTGCACTACCACCAAATGTTGATGAAATCATGGATGAGGTGAGTTTAGATGATAATGAAACTGGGTGTCCTATGGTGTAGTGTCACTGACTCGAATAGCAATATCATTAGTTTTGATAACTTTTGCAGTTCCTATTATCTGTTTGTAGAACTAAAACAGATGTGATTCCATGCCACAGGTACAATAATAGAAAACGGGACAGCTCACAGTCCTTTCGAAGTAGATGAAGTCTTAGCAAATAAAGAATGGGGAAGTTACGATTCTCATTTTGACAGAACCAACCAAATCACCATGGTGAAGTGCAATAACAATACCTGTGTTTCATTGGCAGCAAACTTTCATATAATTAAGCCTCTGATTTCAGTTTCTAGACGACAAAAGGGACAAAAGGAAAAGAAGCTTCTCAAACAGCCTACACTGTAAAGTGGCAGTCAGCCGCGATCGTAAACAAACGAGGACTTCACATAGCACCTTGTAAAGTGGTAAAACCACCTCTCCCAGAGTCGTTTGCTTTGGGGAGAGAATTGTTATGCTCTGTGAAACGATTTGTCTTATGATATATAAACAAGAGTTTCTGCTTATTTTTGTTCTCCTTTGTTTACGCTCGCAGCCGACTGCCGCGATATAGTGTCCGAGCTACCATGTGATTCATTACAACAAATATGTATGCAGTGTAGACCGTCATGACTGACTTTTGGAGAAACAAAGAATCATAGTTCGTGGAGGAAAACGGTACTGGCCAATTTTCATTAGGATTGTTGATATGGCCGAGGTAAATCAATACGCACTGTTCAACACTGCATCTCAGAGGCCAGAAGTATAAATGATATTCAAATATACATTGCCGCCTCGTATCTGAAAATCGAGAAGAATGCAAGAAGTACTATTGGCAGATCACTACCATTCCAGACCTCTAGGAGGAAAGTTCTGGATACTGTGCAGTTGGCAGGGAGGGTTCACATTATTGGAAAAAGGGAAAAGGAGAAAAGATGCCAATTCCTAAATTGTTCAGGGAAGCCAGTAACATTTAGCACTAAATGTGATGCAACTTTATGTGCACCTTTTCCAAAATTTCATGAGTAACAAGTGTAACTCATTTAGCCATAAATTGTAATCACTAACTTGTGTACATAATCAGAATTACCCCTGTTCATCAGTTTATGACTACATTGACTCCACCTAGAGGCTAACAACAAATTTTCATAAATTGTTTCTCAAACTGTCAACAGTACTGAATTTATTTTGTAATTTGGAAGGTTTAACTGAATCTTTACCGCTTTGAAATTTAGTGTTTTGTTTCTAATTTATCTCCTTCAAAATAAGGTTGAACAAAAATGATAAAACAAAAAAGAAAGATGAAGATAGATTGCTTTCGTGATAGGACACCACAAGTGCCCAACTTCCTATTCATAGGACAGTGATATTTTTATTTCCGACAGAGGGAATAACTTTAAACTTCAAATCTATGTTAACTTAGACCTTCTAAACATATCCTTAAATTGCATAAAGAAATCCACACTAAAAATAATTTGGGCACTAATGGATTAACACATCGCAATCGGAAGTCTGTAAGACTGTAAGCACACATGTTCACAGAACAAAGTACATTGAGTACATTGGAGGTTGTTCAAACACGCGCCAACTGCCAGGATCAATAAGCACCGCACCGCATGATATATACTCTGCCTTCTGATGTTGTTCTGTCACGCATTAATTGGCGATTCATTTAAAGGTTGGACGCGTCTCTTTGTATTTGTATTCCAAGTGTACGACTTTTCTTTCTCTCCTTCATTTCTGTGTAGAAGCCCTCTGTTTAATCCTGGCTAAAAAAAAGAGGCTCAGTGCCATAAAAAAAATCCCGCCAAGCTAGAAAAACATTTTTCCCCCGCTAACACGTATGTAAAAAAAAGCTAGATTTAGCGGGAAACCAGCTAAACTGGCAACTGTGCTGCCCCCCTCGCTGTGGTAGCTCGGACAGCGCTCGCAGCCGCGTCCTTTTGGGTGCGCTCAAGTATCTGTTCTGAATCCCATCAAGGGTGACACTTTTAATCTGTCTCGTGAGCGTTCAGCATGAGCAAAACAGGTTCGGATATAAGTGTGCCATTTTTATGCTTACTGGCAAGATTCGTATTTGGACGCGGTGAAGTAGCCGATCGGTCTAAGGCGCCTCGCTGCAGGATCGCGCGGTTACTCGCCATCGGAAGTACGAGTCCTCCCTGGGGCATGGATGTGGGTGTTTGTTCTTAGGTTAGTTTACCTTAGTTTAAGTAGTTTGTAAGCTACGGACTGATGACCACGCAGTTTGGTCCGATAGATTTACAAACATTTCAACATTTTATTCGTATTTGTTTGTAAAGTGTGTCGGGAAAGCACTGTGCTTAATATGCAACTCCACCTTAAATATCAAAGCAACGCCAGTGCACTGTCACTACGAAAATAAACACTCCATAACACACGAGGGACAAGGTAAAAATAATTAATTGTTACTATGCGTGACTGTGCTGAAAGTTTCAAATTGCAGCTTTTGCTTTTCAAAAGTCACCATCAATAAAGAAATTTGGACAATTTTCTCTCTTTAAAATCCTTGAATTTACAGACATTACAGAAAGAATTTGAATACGGGTAAGACCTTCACTCAGAGTTGTGACACTTTCGGTGAGCCCACAGGGCGGCCAATCGAGAATCCGATTTGACAATAATACCGTGAGATTCAGTTGTCGCAAACTGCTATTACCGTTACATTAGAGATTTGATTACATAAAGACAGCATCTGTAAAAATGTTATACTTGGAAACTTAAACAATGCATTAGGAACTGTTGTTTTACTGTAACATGTATTTGACGTCACAGACAAATATATACAGACGGGTAACCTACGTAAGGGCCCGGTCCCACGCTCATGGGTGCGGGGAGGGAAGGTTCTGTAAGATGTCCCGTGATGACGCTGCGGTCAGAAGCAGCCCTTTAAACTGGCCAGAGCAGGTGGCAGGTAGCGGCTATCCCCACCACCGCCTCCCCTCAAACGCCGGCACGCTGGACACAGCCGTGGCCTCGTGGCAGGCGGCACCAGCTTCTCCCCTCAGCCTCCCTCTACGCTACCCTATGGGAAGACGCCCATCGCCGTACCGTAGAGGAGGTCGCTCCCCAAAGCGCCGCAGCCGTTCACCGTCGCCGTACAGAGGTACCAGCCGCTCCCCTAGCCGCCGCGCCCAGGAAAACTAAGCGAGGCGACCATTTACGGAGGTGAGGCCGCCGCAGATGAAAATCCTTCATGGACGACAGTCGCTAAGATGTCGGGAAATCTCATCGATGTCATAATCGACGACCAACCTGTCCGGGCACTTGTTGATTCAGGTGCGTCTTTTTCTGTATTGTCGGATAATTACCGCCGCACACTAAAGAAGACACTGTTCTCTGACTGTGCTGAAGGTCGCAAATGGAAAGTACGTCCAGCTCGCAGGAACTTGTGTCACAAGAATAACCACAAATAACAGGACCCAGCCGTTTGAATTTGTCGTGTTAACAGATGTAGTCACAATGCCATCCTCGGATGGGCCTTCCTTCAGGCACCCCACGCTGTCATTGACTGTGGAAGATCTGAGCTGCAAATTGAAGATGTTGTTCTGATGGGTCCATGTAATAGAGAATTTTATGGGAAGTTATTTGCTGTTAACAATGTGACGATCCCACCGTTGACGATGAGAAGCGTTGCAGTCACACGCACAGAGCGATTAAACTGTGAAGTGCTTGTCGATAGTAAAAAGTTTATCTGGCTCACCAAAGAAATTTACATACCAGCGGCTATCATAAGTATTACCGGAGGTCAGGGAGAGATTTGGATCACTAATTGTCACGAGCAGTCGCAACTTATCCCCAAAGGAATGTGTATCGGGACAGCTGAACCAATCCAGAACGGTGAGCTCAACGCCATCAACCAAGACCCATGCTCTGCTGTTAGTACAGACAACACGCTAGAGGAAACAAACGTGGAACTGCCAATAGGGCCCGGACTGACCAAGGAACAACGCCAGACGAAACGGCCCACGATGACCTTATTCAACCTTCGGAGATTCCTTGGTCGTCTCCGGTGGTCCTTGTAAAGAAGAAGGATTCCACGTGGCGATTCTGTGTCGACTATCGGCGGCTGAACAAAATCACAAAGAAAGATGTCTACCCACTGCCGCGCATTGATGACACCTTAGACTGCTTCAAAGGAGCTACATACTTCTCAACTATGGACATGCAGACAGGTTGCTGGCAAATCAAGGTTGACGAAGCTGACAGGGAGAAGACGGCTTTTATTACACCTGACGGCCTCTATGAATTCAAAGTAATGCCATTTGGATTATGTAATGCTCCGGCCACATTTAAATGCATGATGGACAACTTGCTTCAACACCTTAAGTGGAAGACGTGTTTTTGCTATTTAGATGGCACTGTCGTTTTCTCGAAAACATTTGAAGAACATCTGAGTTGCCTGTCAGGCTGCAGGACTCCGCCTCAGTCCAAAGAAGTGCCTCTTCGTCGCCAAAGAGATAAAAATCCTGGGGCACCTAGTCAACGGAGATGGTGTCCGTCCGTCCAGACAAAGTAAGGGCAGTCACAGAATTTCCAACTCCTCAGCACATTCGTGATGTGAGCAGTTTTCTCGGGCTTTGCTCATACTACTGACGTTTCATAAAAGGTTTTTGTAACAAGGCACGTCCATTACAAAAACTTCTGCAGGGAGACGCCAAGTTTTACTGGGATGAGACAAAAGAAAGAGCTTTCCGGGCACTTAAGGAGGCTCTAACTTCCGCACCAGTGCTAACCTTGTACGACGAGAATGCGGAAACGGAACTTCACACAGACGCCAGTGGTTATGGGATTGGAGCAGTGCTTGTACAAGTTCAGGAAGTTGCCGAAAAAGTGATAGCCTATGCATCAAGAGTACTCTCAAAGTCCGAGATAAACTACTCTACAACTGAGAAAGAATGTCTCGCAGTTATCTGGGCTATCAACAAGTTGTGGCCGTATTTATTCGGCAAACCATTCACCATCGTGACAGACTACCACTCTTTCTGTTGGCTGACTAGCTTGAAGGATCCATCAGGTCGACTAGCAAGATGGGCACTAAGACTCCAAGAGTACAATGTCATAGTGGTATTCAAGAACGGGCGCAAACACAAGGATGCCAACTGCCTTTCGACGAATCCATTAGTGGAACACAACATCATGAATGAAATTTCAGCCCTCACTGAAATAGATGACGTTACAGCTGAACAGAGGGAAGATCCAGCACTATTAAAAACGATAGAGGCCTTGGAGAAAGGAGAACCGACCAATGGAGAGTGCCAGCTTATAAACGGAACATTGTATAAGAGCAACTACGATCCACTGGGCCCCAAATGGCTACTGGTTGTTCCAGCTCATCTCCGGCCAGCTATTCTCAAATATTTCCATGATGCTGCAATATCCGGTCTTCTGGGATTCGTGAAGACCCTAGACAGAATAAGACGCTGGTATTACTGGAAGGGTCTCTACCGATCTGTCAAGCACTATGTGAGTCACTGTAAAGAATGCCAGCGATAGAAGTATGTGCCGCAATTACCTCCAGGGCATCTCGTACCGATTCCGCCGGCAGCAGCTCCATTCCAGCGAGTTGGGATCAATCTTTTAGGGAGGTTCCCAAAGTCGACAACCGGTAACCGATGGATAATAGTCTGCACTGACTACCTCACACGCTACGCTGTCACCAAACCTGTACCAACTGCAGAAGCTCCAGAGATCGCAAAATTCCTTGTAGAAGACATTATTTTGAAGCACGGAGCACCAAGTGTGATGATATCTGATTGTGGAAAAGTATTCCAGACAAAACTGGTATCAGAAGTAATGTCACGGTGCGACGTTGTCCACAGAATGACAACTGCAAACCATCCTCAGACCAATCGTCTTACGAAACGTTTTAACAAGACGTTAGCAGAAATGCTGTCTATGTACATCGATGTTGAGCAGAAAGATTGGGATACAATTCTGCCAGTTGTGACATTTGCCGTGAAGATGAGACGACAATGGATACGCTGTTCCATTTCCAACCGGACGACAATCAGGATGACTTTGTGAAACACCTCATCACCAGGGTCGAAGAAGCAAGACAGCTGACTCGCATACGGACACTGGATGCCCAGGAGAAGGACCGTCAGCGGTATAACGACAAGCACCGACCTGTTGTTTACAGCCCAGAAGATCTGGTATGGATTTTTACCCCTGTACGGAAGGTTGGACTGTCAGAAAAGTTATTGAAGCGATACTTTGGTTCGTATCGTGTCATGCGCCGCCTGTCATACGTCACATACGAAGTTGAGGATTATGAGCCGTCGTCAAAACGACAAAAACGAAGAGACATTGTTCACGTCCTGCGCATGAAGCCCTACTACGATCCTGAAGAGCAGGTAGGCGACAATGGCTTCTTGTTCAAGGACTCTAAGGATGGTAATGTTACTGATGAAGCCAGGACAGGACCGTCTATCGTCGATAATCGAGCAGAAGGGAAGGATTCTCCAGAACTGCCATACAGAGGACCCATGACAAGGTCAAGATCCAGGACATTGCAGCTGGCTCCACAGGGAACGTAACAGCGGGTCGCTGTTTCTCCATGAGAGGGGAGCAATGCCGCGAGACACTACGTACACCGACTGCTGGCGTGGCAAAGGGGATAGCGTCACTGACTGTGGTGCTGAAGGTCGCCGGTTCAATCCCGCCCATTGGCAAAAATTTATTTCTTTGTAATTAACAATTCCAGAAGTTTCTACATCTTTCTTATGTTCACTTGTAAATTCTACTTCTTTCTTATGTTAACTGTTCTTCTAATTTCTGATACATTCTCTCTGTGTATAACTAACACAGCACTCTGTCCGAGAGGCAGTTAGTGCTGCGTGTATGTTAAGTTCGTAATAAACCTGCTTTCAGTATAAGTGCTGTGTTCAGTTGCCTTCGAAGTCAAGCCTGCTTCCCTTCCAACGCGACAATATACTCTGGGTATACCCTTTTGTGCCGCACATATGATGCTCCCACAAGCCTTTCATAGTTATCAGCTTTGGGAGGGATCCAACCCAGGCACTTGTCCAAATTCTCAGCAAATACGCCCTATTTTGGCTTCTTGAAGTTCCATCTAGGTCGAGGATGAGAAGGAATGAGCGGTAGTGCTGCCTGTGTAGAAAGTGCTGCAGAACGTAGCGTCATGTCGGCACTGGCAGTTTGCCTCCATTGGTGCTCACGAAGCATAGGTGTGGGTTGTACTCCTGTCTTCATGCTGCTGACTTGAACGTTCCCCTATCTTTCGCGTTAAATGCCAAGTACAAATTGTTGGCCTCCACCCAATTAACTAGCCTTTTGCCATCTTTGTTGCTGTCTCTGTACTTCCATTGAGTATGATGACTGTTGACGTCTCCAACATACACTGCAGGATGTTGTGATATAGCTATAACTTGGGGAGGCCACGATGTAACTGGAGGTTTGTATATGTTAGTTATGGTTACATCACTTATTTTCATTGTTACTTCATGAATGTCGCTGAGATCGGAGGATGAACAGAGGCTGACATTTTTTATTGTTGTTCGGACGTATGTTGCCACTCCATAAGCATGATGGTATGTTGCTCCTACTAGGTGATAGCCTGGAATTTTCCCTCTATGACTGAGCTGCTTCTCATCTGCAGCATGGGTTTTCTGAATTGCAACAACATCGATTTCATTCCGTGGTAGGATTTGGTGTAGAACTTGGCATTTGGATCTACTTATTCCTTCAATGTTAATCTGGCAAATGCTGATTAATGGGCCAAGATTCTTATAATCTTCGTTGTAATCAATATTTATTTGAAAAGATGTGGGGGAGAGCAGCCTTTGCGCATGCTTAAGGTTAGGGGGTGTTGCTGCTTACAGTGTCACGTGACCCAAAGATAGCTTGTCTCTTCATCGTAACAGATTCATTTTGTTACAGTCACTTAACAGTGTAAACAGTTACGTACCGAGTGCTAGTGTTCATATGCGTATTCATATGTTCTTGGCGTTTAATATCAAAGAAAAATGAACAACGTTCAGTATCTTTTAGAAACAAATTTCTCAGCTAGCCTATAGCTTTGGAAGAAAAGTGTGAAATAAAGAGCTTGGTAGGCTGACGCCTTAGCTCGAGTTGAAGCAAGTGCAAACAAGCCGAGGTAAGATGTTCTGCAGACCATTTAACGAAAATGTATCTAACGGGCAAAGCGGGGGCTTTTCCCCGGCGCCAATCGCAGAGGTGCGCCAAGTGGGGTGGGGAAGGGGGGGCGGGCACTATTAAGATGAGAACCCCCAGTCATCTCAAGCTCCAGCCGCCATTGATGACTTCTTAACATTAAAATTAGTGTTCAATATCAACAAAGTTATCTTCTTCAGAAATGCATTTCTTCCCAAAGCCATTCTGGAAACAAAACTATTCTGTGCTTCAGCCATCAGAAGTTATTTTGCTAACCAAATACACTACTGGCCATTAAAATTGCTACACCAAGAAGAAATGCAGATGATAAACAGGTATTCATTGGACAAATATATTATACTAGAACTGATATGTGATTACATTTTCACGCAATTTGGGCGCAAAGATCCTGAGAAATCTGTGCCCAGAACACCCATCTCTGGCCATTATAACGGCATTGATACGCCTGGTCATTGAGTCAAACAGAGCTTGGATGGCGTGTACAGGTACAGATGCCCATGCAACTTCAACATGATACCACAGTTCATCAAGAGTAGTGACTGGCGTATTGTGACGAGCCAGTTGCTCGACCACAATTGACCAGACGTTTTCAGTTGGTGAGAGATCTGGATAATGTGCTGGCCAGGACAGCAGTCGAACTTTTCTGTGACCATAAAGGCCCGTACAGGACCTGCAACATGCGGTCGTGCATTATCCTACTGAAATGTAAGGTTTCGCAGGGATCAAATGAAGGGTAGAGCCACGGGTCGTAACAAATCTGAAATGTAATGTCCATTGTTCAGAGAGCAGTCGAAGCGAACAAGAGGTGACCGAGACACGTAACCAATGGCACCCCATACCATCATGCCAGGTGATACGCCATTATGGCGATGACGAATACACGCTTCCAATGTGCGTTTACCGCGATGTCGCCAAACATGGATGCGACCATCATGATGCTGTAAACAGAACTTGGATTCATCTGAAAAAATGACGTTTTGCCATGCGTGCACCCAGGTTCGTCGTTGCGTACACCATTGCAGGCGCTCCTGTCCGTGATGCAGCGTCCAGGGTAACCGCAGCCATGGTCTCTGAGCTGATAGTCCATGCTGCTGCAAATGTCGTCGAACTGTTCGTACAGATGGTTGTTGTCTTGCAAACGTCCCCATCTGTTGACTCAGGGATCGAGACGTGGCAGCACGATCTGCTACAGCCATGCTGATAAGATGCCGGTCATCTCGACTGCTAGTGATACGATGCCGTTGGGATCCAGGAATGAGTTCTGTACTGCCCTCCTGAACCCACCGATTCCATATTCTGCTAACAGTCATTGGATCGCGACCAACGCGAGCAGAAATGCAGCGATATGATAAACCGCAATCGTGACAGGCTACGATCCGACCTTTATCAAAGTCGGTAACGTGATGGTATGCATTTCTCTTCCTTACACGAAGAATCACAACAATGTTTCACCAGGTAACGCCGGTCAACTGCTGTTTGTGTATGAGAAATCGGTTGGAAGCATCCCTAATGCCAGCACGTTGTAAGTGTCGCCACCGGCGCCAACCTTGTGTGAATGCTCTGAAAAGCTAATCATTTGCATATGACAGCATCTTCTTCCTGTCGGTTAAATTTCGCGTCTGTAGCACGTCATCTTCGTGGTGTGACAATTTTAATAGCCAGGAGTGCAATAAAACTCAGCTACTAGTATTACTGCCTCATTATTTAATCTTATTACTTCAGCATCGCCTCAGAAGGGAATTAATAAATCTATTTCATATATTTGTGTGGCCTCACAGTTGTTATATGTTGCATATAATGATGCAGGTTAGCACGAATGTGCTCCTAGGCTGCGTTTACATCACAATAGTAGGTTTCTTACCCACCCAGACAACAGACACACTCGGAATCACACGGTCTGCACGGCCACTACGGTCGGGGGTTCGGATCCCCCCTCGGGCATGGATATTTGTGCCGTCCTAGTCCGTAAGTCGTTCATAAGTAGTTTGTAAGTTTAGGGACTGATAACCCCGTAGTTAAGTCCCATAAGCTTAACAAACATTTGAACATTTGATTTCGGAATCACATGGGTGAATTAACAACAGGGCTTCTGAGCTGCCTATTCCAGATTTGGATTTTAGGCAGTCTTCCGCAACTGCCTACATAAGTACCAGACTATTTCCCACGTCCCGTCTCTTCTCTCATACACCATGCACAAACACTTTGTAACATGTCACATTTGTACTGCTGTTTGTAACACACCTAGAGGTCAAGCTGGACATAGTAATAGTTTGACAGTATCTGCCGGACAAAGCCTTTCCATTTGCCTCCAAACATGAAAAGTGTAGCTGTGGTACTTTCTCCTCAGGGCAATTATGAGCTACAGCTTTTAAGCAGCAGTCATGAACTGGAGGTGCTAAGTGACGACCACAAGGTAGACCTTAAATGTGTGCAGCTCACTATTTTGAGTTAGAGTCAGAATGATGGCACTTTGGTTACTGAGCAACTTACCGTATTGACACATTTGACTGTGTTATCAGTTGGTGAATATATGGGTCTGAAAAAATATTTTGTAGAGGAAGGAGGTTAGGTTTGGTATTTTCAAGACTATTTACTAGTAATTTTGCCTTCATACACGTTTTTCGGGTTATTCTCATTAAACTCTGTGTATACCTGTGTTTGTTCAAGAATATTTTGAAGACTATGTATCAGTGGATACATGTGAAGATGTTTTCAATTTACATGAAATCAATAACTTCTTCAGCTGAAAGGACACTGAACATAAATAACAACAAACACTAGAAATTCAGAGTTGGGTTGGCAACACCGTGCCCTCGCGTGAGTTTCGAGTATTTGCTGCAGTAAATAATTAGGAAAATCGACATTATAAAGCTATATTTAAATATATCCAGTTGTTATAAACGTAAGTATTGTTACATTAGTAGAAGTGATAGTGTAGTGTTAAATAAGATAAAAGGGTGTAAATAGTGTAATTTTTCTTCTCGCGTCTATAGCACGTATTTATAGGCCTAATTTAATGCACGCGAATCGATGTAAACAGCGACTAAAACTTGTATCAAATCACCCATTCTTCTATATTTTTCTCTGGCTGCATATAGTAGTTAAGGTTCATAAACTCCATTAATAAGGTAACCAATTTTTTACAATGATAAGGAGGACGGAAAATTTTAAGAAAACAGTACAATGTAAATAAATAAAATATTTTATTAATTATAACGAAAATACACTAATTATATTTACATTCCTTTTAATTGCTTAATTGGGTATTTTTCCACTGAATGAATTTTTTCTCAGTGTATCATTTTCTAACAACATATTGGAAATTTCGGAGCAAGAAATATCCCAATTATTGAATTTTACGGTAAGTGCTGGAGCTAGAGTATCAACCTTCAATCTTGACTTCTCAACTGTCCAAAAGTAACTGTCGTGAAGGGAGCCTTATAGTTGAGCGCGGCATCTCTGAATACAGAGATTAACAGATGGAAAAGGAGGACACTTCTCGAGGAAGGACAGAACCTGCAAAAGGACGCCTGTCCTCCCTAAAGGAGGACGTGTCACCTTACTGTTAACGGAAAGCAGTAAAGCAGCGTAGATTAAAATTTCGTTATTTAGCAAAAGTGTGTCGTATACCGTGTATAAATGCCTAATTTTATTTCGTGAACGAGGGATTTTTTTATTATTCAGTACGCTTTCAGTTTATTCTATTTATATTTGTGTGAACAGGTTTTAGTGCCTTTTAGTCAGTACTTGACGCGTTGGCTGCCGTGTGGCCGCCGGCGGCCACAGCAAGCAGCTCTGGCGCGCCTACGTCATCGCGGCAGTCAACGTGTTAATTAAGTTTGTACGATTTATCAAGTTTGTACGATTTCTGTTTTTACCATGGGTGAGAAATGTGGGATATACCGTAGAATCGTTTATTGGTATATGTTGTTGTTCAAATGTTTGTTAAGCTTAAGGAACTTAACTGCGGGGGTTATCAGTCCCTAAACTTACAAACTACTTACGAACTAACTTATACTAAAGGCGGCACAAACATCCATGTCCGAGGTGGGATTCGACCCCCCGGCCTCGCGCATCGTAGCATAGCGCCTCAATGCGCTCGGTCGTTCCGCCGCGGCATTGGGGGCCTAGTGGGGTTGTCCACTTAGAAACATGGATGTACATATCATCATACTGGACTACCTTAACCATGCAGAGAAAGTGGAAACGAGATTTAAAGGCAGTCGGCCAGGATTAGAGTGGGTTCATGGATTTCTGAGAAAAAACTCTGAACTGATGGTGAGAATTGGAAAAAACACGATTAGAGTTAGGGCAGCTATTTCAAGGGAGATTGTAACGGAATATTTCGATAATCTTAGGGAAACATTGATTTTTGTTGTTCATATAAATGTGTCTTTTCTTTTTTCGTAACTACGTAGTGTATGTACATTTTTTAAAAAACATAAAAGTTTGATCATTGTAATAAGGCAAAATAGACCCCTGATCGGAATTACTCCACACCATGAGGTAACACAGATCGGCGATTTCTATTTCATACTTGCAGTATATTCCCGCGTTCCAATTTTCTATTAATATCAAACGGACGAGAAAGAGTCACATATTTTAAATATAAAATTACATAAAATTTTAATGCTCGGGGAAATATTAGTAAAAAACAGCCAAAATTGATCGGTATTACCCCGTTTTAAGGTATGTCACTCTTTAGGACTTTGTGATAAATTTTGTAACCACAAGAGCATAACGAATAGAAGCAGAAAGTGCCATCACTTGTCGAGTACACCCGTTTCGCCGCTTGGCGGCGCTAGATCCAATTTATGCGCTACTCTCCCATGCTGTGTATTTACACTTTCGCATTCGTATCTCTATTTTGCATGTTATGACGTCGTGATTCACATATAGGCCCCTATGTGTGGGAACATGTGTAAACTAGATTATTTAAGCGCAATTTCAATGCTTATAATTGATTTTTTTCAAATTGTTCTGGGATGGAAACAGGAGAACATAGCAGTGAATAAATGAACGATTTCACACACAGTAATTAATTTTTGGACTTTCAATATATTAATGCAGCAAGAAAAGGAAAAAATTGAATCATGAAATATTACACTGCAACACTAATATTTATTTTTGCCCTGTCACTTCATATTCCTGCAGCAGACCAACTAGATAAGATTGTGAAATTTTCTACAAACTCACTTTTATTAATTCTGCAAATAGAGTGAAAATTTTTCAGTTTTATAATACGTATTGCAGAATATTGTCGATCTTCAATCCTCTGCTAAAATTGTGTTTTCAACCATTACTTTCCAGCAGTTGAGTCAGGATTTAGTCTTTCATAGCCGGTAGTCAAGGAAGATTGCATAAGTAGCTGTATATCAAAAGCTGCGCTTGACCAGAAGTGACTGTAGTGCGCCTAAGCAGCACAATTACTCCGGCCGTCCCTGACGTGCGTTTATTGTTTGTCCTGGCCAAGCTCCTTTTTAATTTTTCTTTACTTGCGCTTTGCTTCACTTCAAGTGGATCAAGAAATGTAGACCTAACAAACAAGGTTCTATTTAAATCAGAAGTGGTATCAGCGTCACAAATTTGTGGGTATTTTATTCACAGTTTTTCAAGCAGCTTTTCTCTCTTTAGGATATGTTCATAGCTTTAATCGGCTAGACAAATATTTGGGCAACTCCAGGAAAATGTGAGGAACTGAATTTGGTTTCAAGTGCCAATAAATTCTGGGCAATTGTACTTCGGTTCCACAAATAATGAATTTGTCAGTTTCTACCTTTCTAACATTAAATTCTCAATAAAGTGAGCATCACAAATGTACGAGTTTCTTGTCTTTTTTGGGTAACCTTGGAGTGCTGCAGACCTGATGTGTCTTTGGCAGCGTTCTTCCCGTGGGCCCTGCAGACCGAGGGCTGCTGCTTACACGCTGCCCGCCACAGCGTTCCGACCGCTTACAATATTTATTAATCGATTCTGAGAAAACTATTCTATGAAAAATTATGAATTTTTTTACATCTTATAGTGTGATATATTCGCTCGATAATGATCTCACTTTCTATTTAGTATTCCTTATAGTTACCGTCCTACATCAAATTAAGTAAACTACTGCGCAAAATTTTGAAGAGTTCGCACACGAAAAATCGCATTACATAGACTTTGCGTATGGTTGATTTTAGCACATACAAAGCTAAATTTTACGTAAGGTTGAGAACAGAACGAGGACTTATTTCATTCTCTGGATATAAGGTATTATGTCCGATGGACAGACGCGGGAGGTGTGCGCATTTCTGTCCACGGCGGCTCTACAAAATACTTGTCATCCGATTTTAAGAAAACAGTTTCGTTTGTAGCCCCACATTGTAAGAGTTCACTCTAAATTCGGATTGTCATGCAGTACAGCCCGGTATTCACATAGACTGAAAACATTTCCTCATCGGATCAATGTAAAATTTAAGAAAACAATTGAGATAACGGACAATTCTTTGATGAGTATTTTCTTGCGAATTACGGGCTTAAACGTTACATGAACTACGGAAAATGCAAGGAGATACCCAGTACACAACTTTTACCAAAAACAGAGAAGTGCCTATGCAAAACCAATTACATTTGTTTGTCTAATACTTTTCTTGCTTCAAGTCTGTTTCCTGTTATAATACACTAAACACATTGACACGAACGAGAAAAGCTTGCTTCAGGAACTGTACATTAAATTCATATCTGAACGAGGATATGTTTAGTTTACTCAGTTATAAGAGAAAATTTTTGTGTCTTTCAGCAATTAACTGCAAGTAAAACCAAAGACGTGTGAATAATTTAACCTCACGATATTATTCGGCAATTTCCTTCACAAAATTTATTAAAGTTAAAAAATGTGTAGGTTTCTGTTGTGTGATCCGATCATCAGTGAATCTTCAATCTACTATTTTTTTATGAATTAAAATTATAGCAGCACAGATCCGAGGGTCGCTTCTGAGCTCTTAGTTTCCGCTGAAAATTTTCGTTAGCCAGACACTTCTTCCTGGATTTGTGAATTCAGATGGAAGTATTATAATATTTACCTTCCTTCTTGGCTAATAAAGTACACTCCAAAGTGAACACTGGGACATTATTAAACCCAAACAAACGAATATTCACAACACTTTTTATGACAAGCAAGCAACGTATAGGACCAAGATGGCGAAAAAATTCATGTTTCTCGATGTCAGTTAATCACTAGTTGCAGAAGGCGGCAAGCGGTCCGGAAAAGGATGGCAGTAGTAGGACAATGGCGGTTTCAGCACAGTGAGATTTGCCTGTCTTTTGTCTGTCATTGACGCCAGGTACCTCTCTCCACGCTTGGCCAACTGCCCGACCACAGATCAAAGGATGCCGCCACACTCGAACAATAGCGCACTTAAGGATGATTTACAGGTTACATGTAATTGCACTTAATAACTGGCGCACTTGCAGGACGCCTCCGATGCCGCCTCTGGCGCCGCCTCCAGATTGGCGCCACCTCCGACAGGTCCAGACCTGTCCCCCCCACCAGACTGTCACCACCTCCCCCCACCCTCCGCCCCCAGCCGCCTCCGGCCCCGCCAGACCGGCGTCACCTCCGACAGGTCCAGACCTGTCCACCTTCGCCAACCTGGCGCTACCCCCACCACCTCCGACAATCGTGTACTTGAAATGGTGTGCATACGTGAAACAATTGTCGCCCCGAGAAAAGCGCGCCACTCACTGCACGCCGTACCTCGCACCTCAGTGGTGCCCACCGCCAACCGCCCCCAAATAATTAAATTAATTTTGCATATCAATTTAATTGTAACAAACTTTTTTTTAACAGTAACAAGGGCAACTGACTCCAGAAGTAAGCACATGTACGAGCACAGCCCCCGCCCTCACTCCCGCTACCGCCCCCACCTCCACCCCACCGACAGCCCCAAAGATTGCCGACCCCGAGCAACCTGGTCTAGGACTCGAACCCGCGCCCCTAGAATTTATTTATTTATTTATTTTACAAAAGTTAGTACTTATAGATGTACACCAACATTGGAAAGAAGAAGGCATTTATTGCATACTTCGGACAGTACAATTACATCGAACATGTCCCACTCCACCCCTGCACCGCAAGGCATCCACCACCGCTCCCTATTATTTTATGCATGAACAATTAGAACATTACATATGAAATTTGCATATCAATTTAATGCTAACTGTAAGTTAAGAGCAGCCACCACCACTCGCCCCTGCCCTCGCCGCCGCCGATAGGTACACCTCCAATGAATTTGCACAATAGTCGTACTTAGTATGTATTTATTAAGGAAGATTATTTCTCTCAGAAGTAATGTTTAACAACAGTTGTTTATAAACAATTACCAACGACACCAGGGACCTCACGACATTTCTTAACTTACATAGAAACAATTTATTTAATCAAGTCTAAACGAGTGCAAAACCCTCTGCCCTTGCGCTATTATGGCTAAAACTAGACCGCCCAGCTCTACAGGGTCTGGAGTGCTTGTGCTACCAGCCTGGCAGGTGAAAGCGTTCACCTACAGCCAGAAATAGCAAGGAATGTGTTTAAAGCCTATCCATCTGTTAGCCTGGGCAAAATAACTGTACAGACGATTCTCGCAACCCAGGCCAAGGAGAGGGGGAGAGAAAATTCCTGGGGCCTGGGCTTTGGGGGGGGGGGGGGCGAGCTTTGTGAGGGCCCAGGCTTCTGAAACAGCGAATAAATTTTGTAACATATTGAGTTTTAAAATATCTACACAGGTGGGATCATTTATCACTTATTTGTAGATGACAAATGTGTGTGTTGTGAAGTAAGCGATTTGTTTGATACCCCCGGTAACATAAATTTCCACGTGACAGTTCAGTTTTAGATTGGATGTTCTATGAATGAATAAAATGTGTGCACTGAGCGGGCCGTCCAACTGCATGAACGCTGCAAGGTGACTGATGGTAGATACAGTATTAGCGTAATAATGCTTACTGTTTATAGCGCCATGTGACTGTTGCTAAAGGGACACCGCTCGTTGCGGTCTGCAGCTCATCCGTATATCGAGTTCTTTGTGAACATAAAGCTAAGTTAGGAGAGGAAATCATTTCTTGATGAAGGCATGAATGAAGTAACAGTTTTGAATTCAGATCTCTTCAAGGTAAATGTTTTTTATGTCATTATTGACAATTTAGTCGCCAACTAAACTCCACGATATGAAGTAGTAAAGCTGTTAGATGACACATTTGGATTTTTGTGGAAATATGCAAAGATGACTGATGCTCAGATCGCTGAGGCACGCAATTTATTCATCACTGAATACCATCAGGGCTGGCCCCACAGATTTTGCCGCCCCGTGCAAAAATTTCAAGCGTCGCACCCCCCCTCACACACACACACACACACACACACACACACACACACACACACACACATTTTTCGACTTTTTCAGCTTTATTCAAATATGGCATCTTATTTTCACATATTACACTCATGCGTCTCTTTGTAGTGACTATGTCTTTAAGATCAAAGAAGCGTCAGTGTTACAGAATACAATGTCATGGCACCTGTAACACAAAATTTTACAGTTTTCATTACTAGATATCAATATAAGAGTTTTCTGGCCGTAGTAAATAGTAGCATTCTGTTCCTTTGTGTTTATGCTTATATCGTACTTGTTTTCTTAAATTAATGTTAATTAAACGGAACAGTGCCATAGTCGAACGCAAGAATACACCTCGCCCTTCTACCGCTTCTCACAATATACAGTGACGTCACGCGGAAGCACCCGAAAGCTATCGAACACTATTGATAGATCTGAAGCATTGAATTAAAATTTGTGGTGCGGCCGGGAATCGAACCCGGACCTCCATGCTTACTAGGCAGACGTCTTAACCGTTTTTTTTTTTTTTTTTTTTTTTTTCGTTTCCAATGGATCCTGAAAGGCGTAAAATATGGTTAATAACCTCCTGTCGTCGTGACAAATGGACACCAACAAGGTCTTCAAAACTATGCGAGGTGGGTTAATTCATTTATAGTTATGCACAATTTCTACAAATTGTAAACGACAAGTTTCAACATGTTTTTTTTTTTTAACGAAGGATCCGACGTTACGAACTACTTTAACAGACTTTTATTTATACATACATTGGCAATAACAAACGGTATCAACATTTAAACAATAATAACACTAATTACTTTTAAATTACGCACACTGTTTTTTACTAGTTATAGTAGCACATACGACTCGTAACGATGTTTGAAGCTACTGCAATGTTAATTTTAGTTACAGCTACCGCGATGTTAATTTTAGTTACGGCATCGGCGGCGTAATTTGCTAATGTTAGCAACAAAATGTTCCCTTTACGAGCATAATTAATTAACTCACTGGACAAGGGTACATACAAGAAGTTGGTAAACATGAAAAATTATTTTCTCTCACTCTACCTGTTTGAGTTTTCAAAGAGCATTCAAACGTCGTTGCCAACATGAGGCAACTACACTGCCGAGGCTGTAAGTAAAATGGACCAATTTTATCACAGACAGAATTTTATTATAGCCCTGGTAGCTGTTACAATTACATTAGCTGAAAAGTGTTTTCAAACTAATACTTGTGAAAATGCTTTTTCTTTGTCTTTGGTGATAACCGATGCTTTTGCATGATTTTGGCGCACAGAATGTATTAAACTAAACTAGTTTACATTGAGATCTGCTGAATCGGCGGAAATATTGATCACTTTTTCATAACATGAAACTTGAATACGTCCATTTCTTGTGACTTAGTTAAATAGGACTATTATATCCAATTTATATACCGTATTTGTGGTTTTTCAGAAAGAAAGCGAGTTGGATGTGTGTAGGAAATACTTTTCTATCTATGTGGCTATTACCCATGTTCAGTCTACATGTATAAATTGAGCTCTAATGCCGCCGTTCCAGCTATATATTGGGACTATGACACGAACTTCTGTGAGCCTACCTGACAAACTGTCTTAACTCCACCTTAGCCTTTTTTAATTGTACTACTGAAGAGATTCCGTTTTTAGTCATGTAAGTGCTTCTTGTCTTAAGTCGTGGTCTGTATATTGTAATTGTAGCTCAAAACTTTTTTAATGTGTAAATTGTTTGTTGTTAATTCATTGATAAAACAATTTTTAGAGTCATTTTGAAGACAGTCAGTTTGAACAAAATAGAGCTGATGGTTGGAAACGATTGAAGTTGACAGCAGTACCAACCATTTTCAATGTTCCTAATCCTCCACCATGGTTAGCAGCTCAAAGACCGATGAGAAAAATGCATGCTTCGAATATCTATGAACAGCCACATAATAAAATTCAAGTACTTCAGGTAAACGTTGATAATAATATGTATGATCATTATTATTATTTTCATGAGCCCTGTTTTGTAGGCTGCAACATTTTATCTGAATAGATTCTAATTTTATGTGCACAACATTTTGAAAGTTTTTTTTTCAGATTTCTCAAACTCAAAATCATGAAACACCAAATGAAGAGCCTATAATGATGTGTGACAATCTCGAAAATAATGAAAATCTGTGTAATTCTCAAAACACAGAATTACTTCTCAAAAGAAACAAGAGTCTGCAAGAAAAAAATTGGAAACAAGAGAAAGAAATTCAACGTCTGCCCGAGTGTTTAAAAGAAACTAAACATTCGGTTTCATCGTTTCTCTCTGAGGAACAGCGAGAAATGCTAGAAAAGAAACCAGAGCAGAGAACTCAGTGATCTCAGGAAGGTGTAATAAGTGCCTTAAAGGTGAAGTATGCTCTTGGAATTACTGGATATAATTTTGTAAGGGATACTAGATATCCTTTGCCTTCAGTTAGTACTTTGAATAGGCGATTTTGGACATTGAATTTTGACTTTGCTGTTATAAAATCTATCCTACCCTTTCTTACAGGAAAGGTTGCAATTACGACCGAAAACGAAAGAGACTGTGTTCTGATGTTTGATGAAATGTTTATCGATAATACTTTGGATTTTGATAAGTCAGAGAAGTGCTTTGTTGGAAAAGTAACGTTAGGGAACAAAAAAGCTAATAGCAATCATTTATTAGTGGCACTGATCAGAGGGTTGAACACCCCGCGGAAACAACTGATAGCTTGAACATGAAAATTTTTTATCAGACATTTTAGATGCATGCCAAAAAATTGGTCCCAAGGTTCGTGCTATTGTTAGTGACATGGGGTCATCAAATAAGTCACTTTGGAATTCCATTGGTGTGGAAGTCACACGAAGTACTAGAAACACATCTTTCACCAGTGATGATGGTTCAGGTATTCAAGTTTTTGCAGTCATTCCACAGCTTTTGAAAAACCTTTGGGGGGGGGGGGCAGTGTTCACAAATGATATACAGCTTTCGGCAAATATTGTTAAGAATGAAGATCTGCCATGTGATGTCATCAAATTTGAATATTTCAAAAAACTGTGTCTCAAAGAAAGAGCAGAAGGTCCTTGTCTGACATTCTTACACCATTTATCTGAAAAGCATACAGCTGCTGGCTTGGAGTGTGCTGTTCGCATAGGATTAACACCAAAGGAAGCCCTGACAACAGCATGGTTCATTAAGCTTGTTTCAACATGGTTCGATTTAATGTCAACTCGCTCCAGAAAGTGTTCCATAACAGCTAAAAACTTTGTTAGTAAAGAACAGTTTGTCTTAGATTTCATTAAAGTGAAACAGTCTTTGAAGATTGGCAATGGCTGGAAACCAATACAGACTAGCCTTATTATCTCCACATGTTCAATGATTAACTTGGCTCCTGAATGTTTTCTACAAGGATATGCATATCTGCTGACAGGGAGAGTAAAACATGATGTGGTTGAGAATACATTTTCAGTTCTGAGATAAAAAGGCGAAAAGCTGTCAACTATTCTTCAATGGCAAAGAGGATTGAAACTGATATGCATTTCACAGTTCTTAGCAGTCAGCAAACATGGAAATTATCAACCCAAAAAAGACACTCATTTACTACAGCTTATTAAAGAAATTAAACAATTCCCCATTGAAGAATCTTGTGCTGCTACTGGAACTGTCTGTGAAGAAATTAATTCCTCAGGCACTAGTTCTAACACAACAAGAGCGGTAACCAGTTCAGTGAGCAATAATTTGTATTAATCCCTCAGTCGGCAAAAATTATGTAAATGAAATTATATATGAATCCAAAACTTTTGACATTCCAAAAATAAAAATAAAACTTGTTGAGCTCTTTTTTTTTTTAATTAGATGCTTTGGTCTTAAAAGTCACATATCTAGTCGATCTACAAAGTGTTATGCTTCAAAAAGTGAATGCAATGTACAGAAATATGTAATTTGAAGTGCATATCACTTCAAAATTAAGATTTCTTCGTTCTTAAGAAATATGTATACACTCACATTAAATGAGAAAGTAATTTCTTAAATAGGGAATTAAAATATCTCATATATATAGTCTTTCACTGCCTCATAGTTTATCATGGTGCTAATCTTGTGCATTGACAAAGTGTTTTATACGAATTCTGAAAAATACGTCGTAAAAAAGTAGCGACCTGGGAGTGTATTTTAGAGCAAATTTATGACATTCGAAAACGGAGATTTCTTGCATGTTAGCTCAGCTTTGGTAGTGCATATGGTATCCTATAAAACTGAGCTGTCGAATGCGAAAAAGTTGCTCACAATACACACCTTGGTGGGGAAATACCAGAAAACGTATTTAACGATTCGTCAAACCATATTACAATAATTTATTACGATGAGATTAATTTTTAATCCAAATATATATTTTATATTTGGTATGTGCATTAGAAATGAACCAAGCGATGCTTCAAAGCAATGACAGCAGAAAAACTCCGCCTTTCACATGCTCAGACTATCACCGCCTGGAACAAAAATGGCGGCAGGAGCTGCCGCTATAGCAGAAATTGATGCGCATGCCCGTCTGTATCTATGTGCCCTAGCTCAACCTTCTACGTAGCAACCACTGTTGTCTGTATTAATGTCTATCAATCTTTAACAATTCGTATTTCCAACTTATTTTCACATTTCTACATGACACTTCCACTTTTCATTGTCTTGTTTAATTTAACCAATCGGAACTACATAAAAAAAAAAAATCAGGAATTTGCCGCCCTGGGCGATGGCACGGTTCGCCCCTCCCTAGAGCCGGCCCTGAATACCATAATGATGTTACAATAGATTTAAAAGAAGAAATGAGATATTTAAAAACAAAGCATACTTCGAACTTCGAAGGTACTCCTTTGAAACCATTCGAATTCTTGAATAAGAGCGCAGTTCTGCGCATCTTTTGCTCTCTTCCAGTGACTGTCGCTCTGGGAGAGAGATTATTTAGCACTCTGGCTCGTGTCAAAAACTGTCTGAGATCAACCATGCATCAACAACGTCTCACAGATTTGGGGACCTTGGCTATTGAATCTGATTTGGCAAGGCAGCCAGACTTCGATAATCTAATTGAAACGTTTGCTGAACGGAAGGCTCGGAAAGAATCACTGACAGAGTTACAGGCAGAAAGCTTGTAATATATTACATGCTGCACGACTCATTGCAAGTGACTGACTGAGCAGTGTAATACTTGGCTGGATGTTTAAAAGCCAAGTGCAAACAAATTTACTAAACACAATTAAATGAACCAAGCAAACATTAAAAAAATAAATCGTTACTGAGTAGCATCTGAAATCTAATTTGTAAGTCATATCAGTTTGCTCTCTTGTCTCGTACGTCTCCGTCGAGCTATCATGGACTTCCTGAGCTGTTGTCTTCGCTTCCTGAAATCTATCTCTATCACTACTCTCCTAACCAATATTTATTACTGCATCTCTGTAGGCCTATTGGTTTCTAATGAGTGTATTTGTAATGTTTACCTAATTGTGATATGTTGAAACCATGTCAAACCTCCTTAAAAATTGTATGTTTGAAAGTTTTTATAATGTTTAGTAAAAAATAAGATTTTTATAAGTATATTATTTTATAGTGAGTATTTTTTGTGTATTTGCTACGTTCCCTAATGATGTTGTGTTAACCCCTTTAGTGCCTGAATTAATTTCTACTGCAAGGAAAAAATAATAAATCTTCTTTTTGTGCTTAGTATTGGGATGTTAGACAATAAATAATATCAAATGTAAAACGTGTTATATATATAGTTGGTATTATTAGGTACCTCTTAAATTTGTAACAACCTGTATTTGAGGAATAAAATGCTTACAACTCTTCATCGAGGGAAATTTTTTATTGAACTTTCTTATAAGAATAGACAAAATAATTAACATGTGTTTGAATTACATGTGTGTTTATGTCTAAACCTAATGCATGGGATAAAGGTTACTTTGCTCGTGAAATCGCTTGAAACAATTTGAGTATTTGTTTGCAAGGGTGAGGATTACATTGTGTATACATAACGTCTGTCTGCACTTTACAGCCGGATCTTTTGCATCTTTGCCTTCCTGTTACACAGGACCAATCAATAAGGGGAGACTTACCTGGGACTGTTTTTGTTGTAGGCCGACACTTCTTATATTGAAAACTGCAAAAACGTCAATCACAAGCACAATCTGGCAATGAAGTATGTTAGCACCAAAGATGAATGAAATTACCGTACTTTCTGCATTTTATTTTATCTCTTGCATGTGTTCGATAACACTGCAGAAACAGTGTAAAGTATCTAACAGACAACTCGTAAGGGTTATCTACCGAGGGGTAACAGGGTCTGTCAACCGAATAATGAGTATGTTCGGCAGAGTACAGCACTGTACTATTAACTAACAGTCGTATGTAAGGAGCCGTACTCTGCCGTCTGGTCCACCTGTCTCAATGCCACACGTCCTGAAGAACGCACCTAGAATCGGCGGAAGCGTTGTACCTGTCGCCTATATCGAGGTTATTTAGTCCTTCACCTAGAAATATCAGTCAAAACCATAATTTTGAGAACGTCCTGGAGTCTTACTAGGGGAGAACCCGCTGGTTGTGGTGTGATTCATGGTTTGATATACCCTAAAAGGAGAGATAGAGGTCTATTTGCTACATTTGAAATTTTTCATACCTCTGCACGTTATTCATATTGTTGGAGGCGAGTATAGTCATTCTAGGAATATTATTCGCTTGACAGACCCTTTTAGCCCTCGGTTGTGCGTGTAGATAACCCTAACGAGTAGTCTGTTGGCGTCGTAAGATACCTTACACTATTTCTGCAGTGTTATCGATGAGCGCTAATGCATCTGTAGTCGACGTTATGACTATCTAAAATACGATGCAGTATGTATTCTACAAGGTTAAACTAACTTGGGCTGGATGGTTAATAATACAGTAGAATGTTGTTACTATGGATAATTTCTCTATGGAGGAAGTGGTGTATGCATTACATGTAATGTTGTTGTTGTTATGGTCTTCAGTCCGGAGACTGGTTTGATGCAGCTCTCCACCCAACCCTATCCTGAGCAAGCCTTTTCATCTCCTCATAAGAACGGCAACCCACATCCACTTGAATCTGCTTACTATACGCGTCTCTTGGTCTCCCTCTGCGATTTTTACCCCACACACTTCCCTCCAATGCTAAATTTACGATTCCCCGATGTCTAAAAATGTGTCCTACCAAGCGATCCCTTCTTTTAGTCAGGATATGCCAAAAATTCCTTTTCTCACCAATTCTGTTCAGTACCTCTTCATTAGTTATGCGATCTACCCACCTAATCTTCAGCATTCTTCTGTAGCACCACATTTCAAAAGCCTCTATTCTTTTCCTGTCCGCATTGCTTATCGTCCATGTTTCGCTCCCGTACAAGGCAACACTCCACACAAATGCCTTCAGAAAAGACTTCCTTACCCTTAAATTAATATTCGATGTTAACAAATTTCTCTTTTTCAAAAATGCTTTTCTTCCCATTGCCATTCTGCATTTTATATCCTCTGTACTGCGACCATCGCATGTTATTTTACTACCCAAGTAACAAAACTCATCTACCACCTTCATTGTTTCGTTACCTAATCTAATTCCTTCAGCATCGCCTGACTTTCTAAGACCGCATTCCATTATTTTTGTTTTGCTCTTGTTAATGTTGATTTTATATGCTGTCTTAAACACGCTGTCCATTCCATTCAACTGCTCTTCCAGTCCTTTGCTGTCTCTGACGGAATTACAATGTCATCAGCAAAACGCAATGTTTTTATTTCTTCCCCCTGAACTTTAATCCCTATTCCAAATTTTTCCTTGCTTTTCTTCACCGCCTGCTCTATGTACAAATTGAATAGCATCGGAGAAAGGCTACAGCCCTGTCTTACTCCCTTCCCAACTGATGCTTCCCTTTCATGCCCTTCGAGTCTAATAACTGCGGTCTGGCTTTTGTACAAATTGTAAATAACTCTCCTTTCCCTGTATTTTACCCCTGCCGACTTCAGATTTTGAAATAGTGTATTCCAGTCAACATTGTCAAATGCTTTCTCCAAATCTACAAAAGCTAAAAATGTAGGTTTGCCTTTCCTTAATCTATCTTCTAAGATAAGACGTAAAGTGAGTATTGCCTCCCGGGTTCCTACGTTTCTCCTGAATCCAAACTGATCTTCCCCGAGGTCATCTTCTACCAGCTTTTCCATTCTCCTGTAGATAATTCGTGTTAAAATTTTGCAACCATGACTTATCAAACTGATGGTTCTGTAATTTTCACACCTGTCTGTGCCTGATTTCTTTGGAATGGGGATTATTACATTTTTCTTAAAGTCTGAGGGCATTTCGCCTGTCTCATACATCCTACTCACCAGTTCAAATAGTCTTGTCATGGCTGGCTCTCCCAGAGACTTTAGTAGCTCTGAGGGTATGTCATCTACTCCTGGGGCCTTGTTCCGACCTAGGTCTTTCAAGGCTCTGTCAAATTCATCTCTCAGTATAGTATCTCCTATTTCATCTTGATCTACTTCCTCTTCCCTTCCTACAACATCGTCTCTAAGTTCATTTTCTTTGTAGAGCTGCTCTATGTACTCTTTCCACCTTTCAGCTTTCCCTTCTTTGCTCAGAACTTGTTTCCCATCTGAGTTCTTGATATTCGTAGAATTGCTTTTCTTGTCCCCAAATGTCTCTTTTATTTTCCTGTAGGCGGTATCTACTTTTCCCCTTCTTATACATTCTTCTACAGATTTGCATTTGGCTTCTAGCCACTCCTGCTTAGCCATTTTGCACTTCCTGTCAATCTCATTTCTTAGTCGTCTGTACTCCATTTTGCCTGTTTCATTTACTGCATTTTTATATTTTCTCCTTTCATCAATTAAATTTAGTATTTCCTGTGATATCCAAGGATTTTTGTAGGTCTTGCCTTTCTACCTATTTTGTCCTCCGCTGCCTTCACTATTTCATCTCTCAATGCTACCCATTCCTCTTCTACTGTTTTATTTCCCCCTGTTTCTGTCAATTGTTGCCTAAATCTCCCTCTGAAATTCTCCAGAACTTCACTTTCCTTCAATTTATCTAAGTCCCATCTCCTTATTTTCCTACCTTTCTGCAGTTTTTTCAGCTTCAGCCTACAGTTCATGACTAACAAGTTATGGTTAGAGTCTATATCTGCCCCTGGGTATGTCCTGCAGTTTATAACCTGGTTCCGGTACCTATGTCTTACCATTATAAAATCTATCTGATACCTTCCAGTGGCTCCTGGTCTCTTCCACGTATACAACCTTCTTTTGTGATTCTTAAACCACGTGTTTGTTATGATTAAATTATGTTCCGTGCAAAATTCTACCAGGCGACTTCCTCTTTCATTCGTCCTGCCCAGTCCATATTCACCTATTATTTTTCCTTCTCTTCCTTTTCCTACTACCGAATTCCAGTCTCCCATCACAATTAAGTTTTCCTCTCCCTTAACTGTCTGAATAATTTCCTTTAGCTCCTCATATATTTCTTCGATTTCCTCATCATCGGCAGAGCTAGTTGGCATATAAACCTGTACTACTGTTGTCGGTGTTGGCTTCGTATCTGTCTTGACAATGATAATGCGATCACTGTGCTGCTCATAGTAGTTTACCCGCATTCCTATTTTCTTATTCATTATCAGTCCTACTACTGTGATACCCCCAACTGATTTTGTATTTATAATCCTGTAGTCACCTGACCAGAAATCCTGTTCATCCTGCCACCGAACTTCACTAATCCCCACTATATCTAACTTCAACCTATCCATTTCCCGTTTTAAATTTTCTAATTTTCCTATCCGATTAAGGGATCTAACATTCCACGCTCCGATCCGTAGAATGCCAGTATTGTTTTTCCTGATGGTCACATCCTCCTGAGTAGTCCCCGCCCGGAGATCCGAATGGGGGACTATTTTACCTCCGGAATATTTTACCCGGAAGGATGCCATCATCATATGTTCATACAGTAGAGCTGCATGTCCTCGGGAAGGGTAACGGCTGTAGTTTCCCCTTGCTTTCAGCCGCTCGCAGTAACTGTGTGGCAAAGCCACATTAGCTGATGTTACAAGGCCAGCTCAGTCAATCATCCAGACTGTTGCCCCTGTAACTACTAAAAAGGCTGCTGCCCCTCTTCAGGAACCACACGTTTGTCTGGCCTCTCCACAGATACCCCTCCGCTGTGGTTGCACCTACGGTACGGCTATCTGCATCGTTGAGGCACGCAAGCCACCCCACCTCGGCAATGTCTGTGGTTCATGGGGGTGGTACATGTAATAAGAGTTGAATAACGAAGACAGTGTTCTGTCCCTCCATTGTGTCTTTTTACCGGGTTCTTGGAGGTATGTTGTGTGGTTGTTAACGTTTACATCGCCTTCTATCTGGAAAACCGAGTAAATGATTGGTTCGATTACGTGATTACTACAGTTCTGCCCTAACTAGAGGCATTTGTATTCAATTTTATCAGCTCTGTTTCTTAGTCTATACCCTGATCTAAGTTTAATAGGATCGCTTGGTAAAATACATATTGCACTTCTCTGTGTTGGGACCAAATGTCTGATTTATCAACCTCTAGAATCGAAGTTTGCGTTGTACCTCTCGCCCATATGGTGTTTATTTGGACTTTCGCCTAGAAATATCAAACAAAAGCATAAATTTGGAGAACGAGTCGGAGTCATACTAGGACATGATCCGCAGGTTGTGGTGTGAATTTTTGTGCTCAGTAGCTTGATTTACCCGAAAAAGAGATAGAGATTTGTCTATTGCATTTTAAGTTTTTCGTGCCTCTGCACAATTTTTCGTGTTGTTGGATGCGAATATAAGCAATCTAACTAAGAATACTGTTCTGTTGGCAGACCCTTTTACCCATCTGTGGTGTGTGTAGATGGCACTTGAGTAATGTCTGCTGGTGTCGTAAGATGTCTTATACTGCTTCTGCAGTGTTATCGATGTCCCAAATACGATACCGTATGTATTCTACAAGGTTAGATGGTTAGTAATACTGTAGACTGTTGTTACTACGGCTATATTCTGTATGGTAGGTGTGCTGTATATGCTAGATGTAATACGAGTTGAATAACAAATACCGTGTTCTGTCTATTTTGTGTTTTTACCAGGTTCGAAGAGGTATGTTGTGTGGTCGTTAACGTCAGCATAGTCTTCTATCCGGAAAACAGTCGACGATTGGTTTGATTCTGTGGTTAGTATAACGCATGACCCTAACTAGAGGAGTTTATATTCTATCAGCTCTGTTTAGTTCTCCAGCTACGATATTACACAAAAACATAATTCGACAAACATTCCACTGTCTTAATAGAAAAACAATCGAAGGTTGTGATGTGTATTTCTTTGATCTATGAGTCTATTTGCCTTAAAAATGGATAGAATTGGGTCTGTTGTGTTTTTTTTCCGCAGCCCTGTGCAATTTTCGCCATGTGGGATGTGACAAATAACCAGCTTAGATGGAGCTCTGATCTAAACTTTACGTTCCATGCGTATAAATTATCCATACAAACGTTACTTGTTGTTTGGAGGAGGACGTAAGACGAATGGCCCTGGTTCTGTTATGTAAGAAGACCGGTGTAACACTTGGTTCTCCGTATAGAATGATCATGCAAAAAGCACATTTTAAGGAACATTTGTGTGCCTTACTAGGTGTGCCTCGTTTTATCCTAAAAAGGGTTGGATGTGTTGTAAGCCTATGGTTTTGATATTAAAATCATAGGTCTGTGGGTCGCTATGCAATAACAAGGGTTAAAGTTGGATCTAATGTGTTGTAGCACACTATGTTGTAGCGATGTGGGTATCGGGTTAAACACATTCTAGGTCTCTTCCCTCTGTGGAAAGAGCCTTTTACTCTTCTGCAGTGTATATATACCAACCTTAAGAGGTGTTTGCTGTAGATCATAAGATCTGTAGGGGGATCAAGTTTGCTGAGGATCGCTCCAACATCGAAGTGATTACCTAAAATATGTACAGTAGTAGTTTGCATCTGTAACAGCTATTTTTTGTTAAGACTTACAGCTTTTTGTGTAGAAAGTTTCGGTTTTACGGTTCTATGGGTCTAGGAGAAAATACCGGAAGATAGGTTACGTGTCAGCAAAGCTGTATTTCGATTGATCGAGTATTTGTTAGTTGGTCAGTTATCGGAGATGTACTTCTGTGCTGTTCTAGTATGCAACTAAGCAAGCGCTCGTTTAAATCGATGTTGTGTTGGTTTATGGACTGGAGTTTTACATCGCAATTTAGCGCTCATTCTACTTCTTGTTTGTGTGTGTGTAAAATAGGTTATCCCTAATTATAACGGTTGTTGTAGTCAACTCTTACGGTAAATACCTCATTTGTGTCAACTGCAAGGAAATGATCCATAGAGGTGTTATAGTATTTGTCGGTAATACGATTGTGTGCGGATGTCTCTTTCTGCTCTGTAGAGATGACCTTTATTGTATCGATGTTGTATTAAGAGCGCTGGTATAGCTGAGACAAGTCGTTCGTTTTTTCAAATTCTTATGGCTGTTGATGGAAGTAATGTAATATCTGCTGTGTACGATGTATCCTGGCATGTGCGAAATAGCGATTTTCGATCTGTTGAGTTGTACGGTTCGTTGCAACCTAGAGGTGTTGTACATTTGTGGGCTGCATATTGATACTTAGAGCTGTGGAGTATTTACTTCACAAATTGGCGTCTCTCGGCAGAGTAGCGGTAATGCTTGCGGTGGTAAATTACTGTTCTTCGGTCGAGAAGCATCAATTTCAAGCTGGGTAGTAACCTCGGTTGGGAGGCGCGTTCAATCATTTGTTTAGTCTCTTAAAGGATCGCTATTGGCATTCGATTAAAATTTCGGGTGTTGTATTAGTTCGAATTGGTGTAGACTATTTTACGTTGCTGGCTGTAAGAAATATAAGAAAAAGAACTTGCTTTTGATCTGGATCGTTCCTCGTTAGCTGTTCTGTGTGCACGTCATTCATTTTTACGATGTAAGTGGTTGTTTATCGACAGTAATGATTTGTTAGAAGGGGGATACGATAGCTGCTTGTGAGCGAGTGCTCGTTAAATACACTAGGTATGTGGTCTAGTGTCCACTGTCTGGTGGGGCATGCAATGCAAAAAGATGCATGATCTATCAATCAGATGTTGCGAGAGGGATCCACCCACGACACAGAGATACCTAGATTGTCGCCGCTTGCTAGTTAGTTTAGAAGAAAAGAGCTGCCACGGCAGAATGTCCGTGTGTGTCCAGCTGTGGTGCGCACCATTGGGGGTCAAGTCCTCCCTCAGAATGGGTGTTGTCCTTAATGTAAGTAGTTTGCAAGTGTAGGGAGTAATGACCACCGTAGTTAAGGCTCTTAGATGAACAAACATATAAAAAAGACCTGTTTGTTGTAGGTTGGTGTTGTAGTTAGCTCATTGGGTTGGAGGTGATTGTTGTTACAAAGTGTCTTAGGCTAGTTGGGATAGAATTTAAGTAAAAAGCGTTTAAAATATACGTTGCAATATCAGTTTCCAGCTGTGGATGATATTGTGTTGCGATAGAGCTCTAAAGGTCGATTTAGGATTATGTTCTTAAAACTCTGCACTGTGTATGTTATGAAGTATTGTCTGTTTGATCGTGTGTTAGTGGTGTTTAATTTACGAGCGTTATGTGACGGTAAATTATTGCTGCTCTTTTAACTTACACATGCATAGCAAATTCGACAAGTTCGTAATGGAGACAATGCGAAGTTACCATTTCACCTACCTGGTGGCTGCGTTATGAGAGCCCTCGGCATACTGGAGCGAAACCCGGCAAGGCGACACTGGAAGAACATGTCTAGGAAATCATTTGGTTGTACCTTATAAAGTGGGGCTAGCCACTGTTAAACTACTCTCATTTTTATAACAGGCGTTTCGGGCTGGAGGTGCAATATACACTTACGGACTAGATCGAAAACGGGGATACCCAATATTTACAAAGTGCGGCCCTGTACTGTGTGTCACTCCCATCCATTCATTAGAGAGCAGGTTATGATCAGTGTATGCGGGCGTTGGGGTGCGATATAAATGTTTGCGAACATTACGTTGCAGATACTCAGTTGTACTGAGACACACCATGTTCTTTTAAGGAACACGTGCTGTGCTGTGTAAGTTAGCATCTACGCTTGCGGTAGACAAATACTTATAATTAAAAAAAAAAGTTCCGAGTTCGGTTTGTGGAATGATAAAAGAGATCACAAGAAAGGAACTTGGAGTAGGAATTTTTGTGGTTAAATGGCTGGTCGAGCTTGTTCTACAGAACTGAAAATCAGTGTAGTATTGGGCAGGCAAAGTACTACCTCGGTTGCGTGGTTGCTGTGTTGTAGACTGAGGGGGGTCTTAGGTCAATGCTTTCGAGAGAGAAAAAACGTTATAGTGTAGACGGTCGGAAATTGGTAGATTATTTCGTGCATTTTTTGTTATTGTAACTCTCCGTTGTATAATAGGTTTTAAACGTCTTATGGGGTGCTCGATTATTGATATTTGACCTGTTGTAAAGAATTGTTTGCACTGTAACAGGACAGAGAGATTCCTTAGACGGGTATACGCAGAAGATAGAATTAAACTACCCAAATTCTTGGTATTGTCGGAAGGCGTATAAAACCATAAAAGTGGTGGATTATCAGAAGACCAAAAACTTAACTGCCGAAGTACTGGATGGGGGACAGCTATACATTGATCTAAGGAACTGTTGGCATGTTTCGAAAAGAAATATGTGTATTGTAACAGGGTACGAGCGAGTATTAAATTTCGGCACTTGATAATTTTAAGAGCGACTGGTATGATTTATAAATGTTCAAATGTTTGTTAAGCTTATGGGACTTAACTACGTGGTCATCAGTCCCTAAACTTACAAACTACTTATGAACTACTTACGAACTAGGATGGCACAAATATCCATGCCTGAGAGAGGATTCGAACCCCCGACCGTAGTGGCCGTGCTGACCGTGACTGGAGCGCCTCAGTCACCTCGGCCACCGCGGCCGGCTATGATTTATACAAGAGAGAAAAAGGGTTGTCATTAGATGGGGCTTGTATGTGAAAGCATGTTTGCTTTCGGGGCGGAAGGCTGACGCTGATAGCTGTTGTCAGACTGGGTCAAGCTCCATTAAATAAATGCAATGTGCCCTATCCTCGTCAAAGTGGTGTGTATGCAGAGGTCTTGCGTAGAAGGTTTTGATCATTTGGATATGTAGCTCAGATCTTTTTTGAGACAGAATGCTTAAAACGTTATGATATTTTGTTTAAACATTTAGCATATGTTTATTTTATGTAGCTTGCCTGAAGAACACTGCTATGGCATTGGAGATCAAGCTACATTACTGTTAGGCATTTAAAGGATGATCATTTGTGCCATTTCCAAGAGAGATTGTTAAGGTAGCTGTGTTACAAGCCTAGAGTGTTTGACAGTCCGGTTTGGGGTGGTCTTTACCGTTACATTACATTCGACGGCTGTTGTGAGAATTGTCTACACAGTTATTTTGCCCAGTTTAACAGATGGATGGGCTTTAAACATATTCCTTGCTATTTCTGGTTGTTGGTAGACGCTTTCACCTGCCAGGCTGGTAGCACAACCACTCCCTGCCCAGGAGAGCTGGGCAGTTTAGCTTTAGCCACACTAGCATGAGGACAGAAGGTTTTGCACTCGTTTAGAGTTGATTAAATAAATTGTTTCTATGTAAGATACGAATTGTCGCGAGATCCCTGGTGTCCTTGGTAACCGTTTATAAACAATTGTTGTTAAACATTACTTCTGAGAGAAATAGTCTTCCTTAATAAATACATACTAAGTACGACTATTATGCAAAATCATCGGTGTACCTGTCGGCGGCAGCGAGGGCAGGGCGAGTGGCGGCGGCTGCTCTTAAGTTACTGTTAAATTAATATGCAAATTTCATATGTAATGTTCTAATTGTTAATGCATTAAATAATAGGGAGCGGTAGTGGATGGCCTGGGGGCGGGGATGAGGGGTGGCACTCGGATAAGTATCCACTTGTGCAGATGGACATGTTCGATGTAATTGTACTGTCTGAAGTATGCAATAATTGTGTCCTTTTTTCCAATGTTGGTGTATGTCTATAAGTACTAACTGTTGTAAAAAAAAAAAATCTAGGGGCGTGGGTTCAAGTCCCAGACTGCATCCCTCGGTGTCAGCAATCTTTAGGGTTGTCGGTGGGGTGGAGGTGGGGGTAGTAGCGGGGGCTGTGCTCACGCATGTGCTTACTCCTCGAGTCAGTTGCCCTTGCTACTGTTAAAAACATAGGTTGTTAAAATTAAATTGATATGCAAATTTAATTACATTAATTGGTGGTGGTTGGCAGTGGGCAAGACTGAGGTGCGAGGTACAGCGCGCGGCGTGGTCACCGGACACGTCCTGCTAGTGTGTCAGTTATTAAGTGCAATCACATGTAAACTGTCAATCATCCTTAAGTGCGCTATTGTTTGAGTGTGGTGGTATCCGTTGATCTGCGGTCGGGCAATTGGCCGATTGTGGAGGGGGGTACCTGGCGTCGATGACCAACAAAAGAGGGGCGAATCTCAACTCGCTGAAACCGCCATTGCCCTACTACTGATGGCCATACTTTCCTGAGGTTTACTCAGGGCTGCAGGCCAGCCTGTCTCAAGTTCTTTTTAGAGTGCTACCCCTTTTGAGTTCCACAGACAAATGGCGCATAGGCGTCATTGCACTAACGAAGACATACAGGAGATACTGACGAGGAGTGACTGACAGTGAGTCTGGCATCTTCAGTGCATGTAGTGACGAAGATAAATCATCAGAAGAATTTCGCTGTAATTCACCTTCACGTACTTCACCTAATAGAGCTCGACAGGACAGTTCTGCAGATTCTGAAAGTGAAGACGAATCGATCCGTAAAAGGCCGAGCCATAGTGATAAAGAGAAATTTGATTGGTAAAAACGTGATTTGAGCCCAGCACTTAATGCATTTGATGACTCTTCAGGACATAGTTGCCAACTAGCACCTGATTCAAGCGTTCTATACAGTGGCACAGCCACGTGGGGCAGGGGGGCTAATGGGGCTGAAGGCCCCCCCCCCAGTACCTCTCAATGTTTTCTTTTAACAGGTCGACACCGGAGCTTTGAAATACCACACCTGTAATAAATCATAACGTAACTATAATTTGCCAAGCACAAGTGAATGTGACACTGGGTCGTCAACCTGATGCCGCCACTGAGAACGTGTGCTGCTGTATTGTGAGCGATTTTAATGCTGCCGCGACAAGCTTTGATGCTGCCGCTATTGTTACTATGCGGAAGTTACGAGCCGATTGTTCACATGCGGCGACCCACTGCTTAGCAGGTCAGCGGCAGTGTTGACATGTCTACTTCTTTACAAGGATCTCCTTTTTTTTTTTTTTTTTTTTGCACGTCTACTTTTCTACTTTCGGCTGGTTACAAAAATGCAAACTCTCCTTTTTTTATCAATCCAAGAAAATCTACTTGATTTTAATCTTTTTTCACCATTATCCGTAATTGATTAAGAATGCAGTCAGACATGATTATCATTATCATTATTAACAATAATAATACTGGGTTGTATGTACCATATTGTTGGTGCGACGTGTGGTGTGGATTGTTGAGGAATTTGTGATCATTATCGTCCAGTGGTAGCTCTGACTGTGGTGCAACAGAATCGACAGAAGCAGCTTAAATGATAAGCGTAGCTGAATGAGATAAACGTTGTAGGTCGATGTATTAAATTGTTGATTTTGTGTGACTGTATATTAATTAGCTTCATCTAGAAGCTGCTACTTCAATCGCACAAATGAGCAGCAGTAAGAAAAGAATGCTTCAGGATTATTTCTCAGCTACATAAAATAAGAAATCAGATGCGACTGCGAATACAGAAGCTTCCATAACTGAAGACCCATCGAGTACCATTCCGTTGACTATGTCCACGACGATTAAAAACCGGAAGTCGGCGTCGGGGGACTCTAAAACTGTATGTAATATGGATATTGCATTATTTAAGAATACGTCTTTAAGTGACAGAGATGAAATGGAAGCACTGTTAAATGCATGGCTCCCAGATGCTAACTTTCGTTTTCCTGTAGTTAAAAGTGGAAGTCAGAACAGGAAATTTTGTTATTCCTGGCTTTCTAAATATAAGTGGCTTGCATATTCAAAAATGGAGGACGGTGTTTTCTGTAAATTTTGTCTATTATTTACTGCAAAAGAATGGGAATGTCCGCCTCTCAACTAACAGGCCAACTTGTCACTGTATCATTTAACAATTGGAAGAAAGCTATAGAGCGTTTTGACAATCACGAATCGTTGCAGTACCATAAAGAATCCGTGTTGCGCTCAAATGATTTTCTCAAGGTTATGTCAGGGGAAGCTGTACCTGTTGACAAGTTTATTGACCAAGCAAAAGCTAACCAACCTTCAGAAAATCGTGATAAAATAGCTCCTATCATACAAACAGTCATTCTCTGCGGACGGCAGGGAATAAGTTTACGAGGGCATAGAGATTCATCTACATCTACATAGATACTCTGTAAATCACATTAAAGTGCCTGTCATGGGGTTCATTAACCACTTTCATACCTTTTCTCTACCGTTCCATTCTCTAATAGCGCGCGGGAAGAAAGAACACCTAAATCGTTCCGTTTTCGATCTGATTTCTCTTATTTTATTGGGATGGTCATGTCTCCCTAAGTAGGTGGGTGTTAGCAAAATATTTTCACATTCAGAACTAAATGTCGGTGATTGAAACATCGCAAACAGATCACGACGCAATGAATAACGTCTTTCTTTTAGTGATTTCCACCCCAATTCTTGCAACATTTCCGTGACGCTTCCCCCCGCCGTAACGTGATAAAACAAAACGAGCTGCCCTTCTCTGAACCTTCTCAATGTCTTCCGTCAGTCCCACCTGGTGAGGATCCCACAAGGGGCAACAGTACTCCAGGAGAGGACGCACAAGTGTGGTGTAGGCAGTCTCTTTGGTGGAGCTGGTGCATCTTCGAAGCGTTCTGCCGATGAAACGTAACCTTTGGTTCGCCTTCCCCACAATATTTTCTATGTTTTCTCTCCAGTCAAAGTTGTTCCTAATTGTAACTCCTAGGTATTTGGTAGAATCTACGACCTTAAGGTTTGACTGATTTATCGCGTAAATAAAGTTCAGCGGATTTCTTTTAGTGGTCATGTGTATTACTTCACACTTTTCTTTATTTAGTGTCAATTGCCAATTTTCGCACCATGCAGAAATTTTGTCTAAATCGCTTTGCAGTTGCTTTTGATCCTCAATTGACTTCACTAACCGATAAACGACAGCATCATCCGCGAAGAGTCTAAGGGAGCTATTCAGATTGTCTCCTAAATCGTTTATAAACACGAGGAAGAGTAATGGACCTATAAGGCTTCCCTGTGGAACGCCAGATATCACTTCTGTTTTACTCGATGACTTACCGTCAATTACAACGAACTGTGTTCTTTCTGATAGGAAATCGTGAATCCAATCGCACAATTGGGGAGATATTCCATAAGCACGCAATTTCATAAGAAGCCGCTTGTGGGGTACAGTGTCAAAAGCCTTCCTGAAATCCAGAAATATGGAATCGATTTGAGATCCCTTGTCGATGGCACTTAACACTTCATGTGAATAAAGGGCAAGCTGTGTTTCGCAAGAGTGATACTTTCTGAATCTGTGTTGACTACTGGTTAATAGGTCATTCTCTTCGAGGTAGTTCACAATATTCGAACAAAGTATATGTTCCAAAATCCTACTGCAAATCGACGTCAATGAGATAGGCCTGTAATTTTGGGGATCACTCCTATTGCCTTTCTTGAATATTGGAGTAACTTGGGCAACTTTCCAGTCATTGGGCACGGATCTTTCGCTGAGTGATCGGTTGTAAATTATAGCTAAGTACGGAGCTATTGCATCAGCATACTCTGAGAGGAATCTAGTTGGTATACAATCTGGCCCGGAAGATTTATTTTTGTTTAGTGACTTAAGTTGTTTTACTACTCCAGGAACATCTACTTCTAAGTTTCGCATGCTGGCAGCTGTTCTTGGATTGAATACTGGAGTGTTCACTTCGTCTTCTTTGGTGAACGAATTTCGGAAAGCTGTGTTTAGTAATTCTGCCTCAGCAGTACTGTCATCGGTAGTATTACCATTGCTATCGCGTAGTGAAGGTATTGTTTGTGTTTTGCCGCTAGTGTACTTCACATATGACCAGAATTCTTTGGATTTTCTGCAAGATTACGAGACAGGATTTCGTTGTGGTAACTATTATAGGCTTCTCGCATTAAAGTCCGCGCTAGGTTGCGAGTTTCAGTACAAGTTTGCCAGTCTTGTGGATTCTGTGTCTTTTTAAGTTTTGCATGCGTTTTTCTTTGTTTCTGCAACAGCGATCTGACCTGTTTCGTGTACCACGGGGGGTCAGCCCCCTCTTTTATTAATTTATTTGGTATAAATCTCTCGATTGCTACTGATATTATGTCTTTGAAAGTAAGCCACAACTGATCTACACTCGCATTTTTAGTTTTGAAAGACTGTAGACTATCACTCAGGAAAGCGTGAAACGAATTTTTATCTGCTTTATTGAATAGATATATTTTTCGTTTATTTTTGGTGCATTTGGGCATTTCGACATTCAGTCTCGCTACTACAACTCGATGTTCGCTTATCCCTGTATCTGTTTTGATGCTCTTTACTAGCTCAGGATTATTTGTTGCTAGGAGATCAACGGTATTTTCGCAACCACCTACTATTCTAGTGGGTTCATGAACTAACTGTTCGAAGTAGTTTTCAGAAAAAGCATTCAGAACTAGTTCGGACGATGTTTTATATTTGCCGCCGGTTTTGAATACGTAATTATGCCAGGGTACATTAAAGTCGCCACCGATTATAAAACTATGCATCGGATACCTATTTGAAATGTGATTCAAGCTTTCTTTGAACATTTCGGCAACCGCATCATCTGAGTCAGGGGGCCGATAAAAAGATCCAATTATTAATTTATTCCGGTTGTCAGGAATAACTTCTACCCAGACCAACTCACAGGAAGTATCTGTCTCAATTTCGCTGCAGGATAAACCGTTAGTAACAGCAATAAACACTCCACCCCCTATTTTATTTATTTTATCCTTTCTGAAGACCATTTGGCCATTTGAAAAAATTTCGGTCGAACTTATCTCACGCGTCAGCCAGCTTTTTGAACCTATAACGATTTGTGCCTCAGTACTTTCTATCAGCGCTTGCAGCTCTGGAACTTTCCCAATACAGCTACGACAATTTACAACTGTTATACCAATGTTTTCTAGATTTGCTTTCTTCCTGTGTCTGACCTGCCCCCTTTGAGACTGAAACCCATTTTGTGTATTCCCGAGGCCCTCTAACCTAAAAAACCGCCCAGTCCACGCCACACAGCCCCCGCTACCCGTGTAGCCGCTTCCTGAGTATAGTGGACTCCTGACCTGTTTAGCGGAACCCGAAAACGCACACCTTTGGCGCAAGTCGAGGAATCTGCAGCCCACACAGTCGCAGAACCGTCTGAGCCTCTGATTCAGACCCTCCACTCGGCTCTGAACCAAAGGTCCGCAGTCAGTCCGGTCGACAATGCTGCAGATGGCGAGCTCCGCTTTCATCTTGCAAGCAAGACTGGCAGTCTTTACCAGTTCTGATAGCCGCTCAAAACCAGAGACGATCTCTTCCGATCCAAAGCGACACACATTGTTGGTCCCGACATGAGCCACCACCTGCAGCTGGCTGCACCCTGTGCTCTTCATGGCATCCGGAAGGACCCGTTCCACATCTGGAATGACTCCCCCCGGTATGAACACGGAGTGCACATTGGAATTCTTCCCCTCCCTAGTAGCCATTTTCCTAAGGGGCTCCATTACCCGCCTAACGTTGAGCTCCCAACTACCAACAAACCCACCCTCTGTGAGTGCCCGGATCTTGAAGGCAAAGGGGCGAGTACAGGACAAGCGACACCATCTGCGTCAGGAACATCCCCTGACACAGACAGTGCCTCGAATCTGTTGGCAAGACTAACCGGGGAGGCCTCCACTTCGGTCCCCCGGGAAGTCTTACGCCGCCTGACACGCGCTGAGGAGACCTCCCAATCCCCCACGGATTGGGGGGCGACCTCCTCGCAGGCAGTGAACGGGCTGGCCACAGCCGCAGGCCGATCGGAGGGCACAACAGACGCACAGGGCGTCTGCTGCACCCCCGCGAGCGGCCCACAACAGCGGCGCCCACTCATCGCAGTCTCAAGCGTTGCCAGCGAAGTCAACGCCGCCTGAAGCTGCGAGCGAAGAGTCGCCAACTCTGCCTCCATCCGTTCGCAGCAGTCACAGTTCCTAGCCATTCTAAAAACCTATGTTTCTTCCAAGTAAGTACGTCTGAGGACACAGAAGTTTGATAAACAGTGAGCTTTGAAAAATATAAACCTAACGCTGAACTGTTTATTAACGGCGATTCTGAAAAATATATACGCGAGCTAATAAATAAAAAAATCAACAACTGAACTGACAACTAAACGCGATTCTTAATAAATAAACACGCGAGCACACTAAAGTATAAAGAGCTGCAAAAGAAAGCACACACGAAATGAAAATAAGTCGCTTCTATTAAGAAGCCGGTTACCGTACAATGTAGAGCTGCTGCTGGTCGGTCACGTTTGCACTGGCCGCCGGTAACTGAGCAACTGGTTCTTTTAATGTGAATGAAGAACCTGCTGAAAATTAAGGCAATTTTCGTGCATTTTTACGTAGTCGAATTAATGCTGGTGATAATATTCTGAAATCTCATTTGGAGTCAACTGGTCGCAATGCAACATATCAGCTGGCAGATACAGAATGAAATAAATGAGTCATGTGAAGCTACAATTAAGCGTAAAATATCTGCACAAGTTAACGCTGCTAAATATTTCACAGTGTTAGCAGACGAAACTACAGATATATCAAATATTGAACAGTGCTCATTGTGTGTTCGATATGTAAAAGTAGTTAGTCCAGGAGAATATAAGATCTGTTAACAATTTATTCAATTTAACCCTTGGAAATCACCAGAGGCGCACACCTAGCCGAAGAAATTATTTCAGGACTACAGGAATGTAACACTGAAATGCAGTTTTTGCGTGGTCAAGGGTATGATGGTGCTGCATCCAAGAGCGTAAAATTAAAGCAAATTAAGCATTTCCAATTCAGCAGAGGTTCCGGCTATACGAAACTGTTTTGGAACAGTTAAAAAAGTTTATACATTTTTTAACTATCCTAAGAGGCAATTTGTCTTGGAAAAGCGCATTGGAGGTATAACAGGTGTGGCTGCCGCTCATTCGACAAAACTCAAACAGCTCTGTCACACCAGATGGGTAGAAAGGCACGATGCTATTTTAATCGTGGCTGATTTGTTAGGACCAGTAACCAATACCCTGGATGAACTCCTGGAAAGAGAAGGAAATAACTTCAGGCGCGTATGTTCTACTAAGTTCAATTAAACAAAGTGATTTCAAAATAGCTTTGTTGAGTGCAGAGAAACTACTTGACTGCACAGTTAACCTTAGCAAAATTCTCCAACGCTCCGATATAGAACTTGGATTTGCTATCGATCGAGCTGAAAATGTTATTAGACATATTAGCACAATTAGAAATAATGTAGACTCTGTATTTGGAAAACTATTTCAAGAAGCCATAACAGGAAGTGAAGATTTGGGATTTAGTCTCACTATACCAAGTATATCGGCAAGGCACACTCATCACTGTAACATACCATCAAATAACGCAGAAGAGTATTATAGGCGTGCAATATTTGCACCGTGGGTAGATGCCTTCGTTAATAATATGTCAGAGATATAAGAATTACAAAACCTTACTGAACAATTCATTTCACCTTTACCCACAGAAAATGCTGAGGAAGAGAAAGCAGAGCAATTCATTGAGTTGGCTACATTTTACCTGGATGATCTGGATCATTGCAACATGACAGTTCTTAAAGCTGAGTTTTAGCTTTGGAATATGCATTTCAAAGGAAAGCAAATCCCAAGGAATGCTATAGAAGCACTAAATTGCTGTGAACAGCATGCCTTTCCTCATGTGTTTAGGCTATTGATAATATATTGCACAGTGCCTGTATCTACAAGCACTACTGAACGCTGTTTTTCAACGCTTCGTCGGATTAAGTCATACCTAAGAAATACAATGGGTGAAAAAAGACTGAATGGTTTGGCTAATCTCAATATCCATAGAGAAATAACACCAACCGTTGAAGAAGTCATCAGTGAATTGCAACTCAGAGATCCTAAACGTCTAAACCTGCATTTGTGATTATCAGCAGCCAGACTTATTGTGAACTTATGATTTGCTATATACCACCCCTGTAAAAACATGATTAAATAATTAATTTTGGAATTTTCAGCAGGCATAAAATTTTATTTCAGCAAGCTCATACCGAAATCCTGAGTTACTGTTGATTTTGGTATCACAAACTGAACATTATGTCCCCAAAGTCGACGTATTTAGCTAGGTGTCCGTTGGTTTCTAAATGTTGCAATTAAGGAAACATCCTGTCCATATCCACATTGCTGCTTAATTTCATTTTTTTCAATGGGGGGTTAGCTACAGTGGCGTAGCTATGTCACCAAGTGCCCCAGGGCAAAAATGACATTGGGGCCCTCTTTACACTAATGCTGTACAGATGCAAAACTACTTCATCATCAGCTCCTTACCGCCCACTGGAAGACATAATAAGGCAAACCTAAATACTGCTAAGTAAATTATTATGTGTCATGCAGCAGATAATGTTTAATCATACTCTCTAATATAATTGTGAAAGTTTGTTTCTTTGTTTGTTTCCACGCAAAAATTACTAGGTGATTTGGATGAAATTTTGCAGAGGGATAGAGATAGAGTTGGACCTGGGTAGGACATACAGATGAAAATGCCCCATGGGATATTTTTCGTCAGCGGTGACAGCAGGCGGACTTTTGTCAGTGCCGACAACTCACTCTCGCTAAGCTACTGCGCTGTTAGCTCATTTCGTTGACAGCCTAGTCAAAGAAGGAAAATAGGGGAAGTATTCGTGTAGGATGGTTTCATCAAAAGGAAGTTGCCGGATTTTGTTTGATGAAACACTTTGGATTGAGCCGTGCCCCTACCAGGCTTCTTGAAGTAAAAAAAGTAATATGTAAAATAACTAAGTCGATATCTTCGCTTATTGTCATGACAGTGGGGTAGTGCACAATTCACTATTGAGACAATTATTACATGAAACTTCTGATCCGTGAATGTAATTAAACCTTTAAATGGCAGAATAAACAAATAGTGTGCGGGTAGAAACGTACTTTAAAAGATTGCGTGAAGTGTTGAATTCTCACCACCGTGAAGTTGTTTGTGGAACTGAGCAGAATGCGGCGGCGGGTATAGTGTTAGTATGAACGTAAATTGAAGAGCGAATAGTTCTTATGGTATGGGAAGGCGCCGTTCCCAGAAAAAAGCCACAGAATGCCGAATCCATTTCCCGCCTACCATTGCAAGGTAAAGTGTAGAAAAGTATGTAGATTTTGTTCGGTATTCCTTTCAGTATCAACGCATTTGTGGAGGGAAAAAAATGCCTGTTTCCTGGCGTAACGCATTTTGTGGAAAATACGCACTCTCCAGGTCCGTCTGCGCAGTACGTCATCTGTGATTTATGAGGTGCTCTGTGGAAGGGTCGGCATAACTTTGTAAAACACCTTGTAATTTCCTTTTGCGACGTAATGGGGCAGACATAGTGGGGGCTCGCTATTCGTTTTGCAGGCGCACAAAGAACGGCAATGCCTGACCATTCCAGCGGTCTGCCCTTTCCCGCACCTTCTGCCCTCCAACCCCCCCCCCCCCTTTCCTGCTGTCACCTGTCACATCCCCACAACAAATCATATACCCAATACTGTTCTACTGTACTTAAATATGCTGTATACATTTAATATTTTGTCTTAGTTCATTCTGTTTAACAATAACTATATTAACATATTGACTGCCAAAGGTATACTTGGGTTACCGAACCACGGGGATCGTTTACTTTTTTTCTATATTTTACTTTAGTTTGCTTGAAGTAAGCTATTTAAGTACAAATAAGTTAAAAATATTGCAATTTAGTACCTTAGTTCGTGTTTTTTTGTGTGACTCACATGGTGCCAGAGTAAAGTGCCAGGTGTATCATTTGCTATGTCGCTAATAATTTTGGGTCGGTACTCCTGTAAGTCTTTCATTCCACAACATTATTTGCATACAGTTCCATTATTGTTTTTCTGCATTGTTACTATAGTCTTTATTCAGTGTTGTTTGCTCCGTAACACAGTGATATTGTAGCAGGAGAAAGTGTGTCGTAGAAGTTATGTAGATGAACAAAGGCATGTACAGAAGTTTTTAGATGAAGTTATGGACATAAGTGAAGAAGATGAAGATACTACTGAAATGGAAAAATAAGAGGAATGTGTTGATGCAGAGCACTGTTCATGGAGAGGAAGAAGCTGAAGTTCAAACCACGAGGGGCACAAAGAAAAAACCAGCAATGATAACTGACTATAATCAGTCGTTTATAGATCTGTCTCACCAAATGAAGTTCTATACTGTCTAAGCTTGCAGTTGAACTGTTGACAGGGTCAGCACTGGTAAATGCTCTTGTGATTTAGCGATACATCAACAAGATCATCTCAATCACAGAATTCAAAGAGGAAGTGACTTTGAGACTACTCCATACAGAAGATGTCGATGCCCCTGAGAAATCTCTCACCTGCAGATTGTGCTCTTGTGAACATAGGAGCAGCAAGTCTTAGGTGTATAGATGCTACGAAAAAATGAAGAATGAATTTGGACGAGAGCAAGCTGTCAAGAAATGCAAACAAACTACATGGAAATGTAAGAAATTGTGACTCATATTTTTGCGAAGAGTGTTTCTTCATAAAGCACAGTGCATGCAGGTGTTAAGAGATACAAAGTGGAATTGCCCAATTTTTTTCAGTTTGTTTCACTGTTGTTGCAATTACAGTTGGAGAATTTAATTAAAAATGTATGTGATATACAATCTACTGTATAAGTAACATGTAACACCAAATAATAAATTATAAAAAAAGGAAACTCCGATATGACTGGGCCATGTGAGTTATATATAATTTACGATTTCAAGTGTCAATAATTACTCTTGAGCTCTTGAAAACTAAAGACCACGAACATGATTTGTTACTGGGGCCATAACGTACTTTACCACCAAGTCACAGCACGCTACTGTGAGTTACAACTGAACCACGGAGCTTTAAATGGAAAAATGTCCGTGAGTTGTATTTACTTAACGTGGCCCGAAGAGAAGACTTCTTGTGCCTTATATTTAACTCACGTGGCAGTCAATGACTTAAAACATTGTTTTCTAAAAGTTGGGAATTTTTCTATTTCTTGTAACACGAATACTATTAGTCCTTGAAAAAAATTCATAATTATTTTTCGCGCCTCACTGTGTATCGCGAACTTAATGAGTGGCGTTTTTCAAGTCGTGGTGATTTCGTTCGTGTTTCCTCACGCACCAAAGTCAGAATGAAAGAATACCTACTGGAGTAATACAATGCTTCAAACTGTTAGATTACAGATGTTGGCAAAGATATGATTTCTGATCGGGAATTATCGGTAAGCGTTTTCGTGAACTGCAGTACATTGTAGTAATAATAGGAGTATACAATTACAATTATTTTAAGTCTTTTCCTGGCTTTGGTTTTTGCAAAATCATCAATAAGGTCTGTTAAATCTAGACTTGATGCAGCCTTGTTTTCGATTTCTATGAGTGCCGAATATCCGAGTCGAGCTTGACCCATACTGCACCTCAGATGCGTTTTGATAATTTTTAATTTGCTGAACGACCTTTCGCCTGCTGCAGAAAAATAAAACTAAATACTTCCGAAACCTCACATTCTAATAATGCATATTGTGTTATAATTTCCTTACATAATTGACGAACTGTCCATGTTGGGGTCAATTTCGGCAGGAGAAATTAAAAGTCGAAATTCCTTCATTCAACTAAAATATTATATACAGTATAACGTCTATTATCCGAAATAATTTGGGGACACGGATATTCGGAAAACCGTTTTATTCGGATATTCGAGCTGTACACTTCTATTTGCCAATAACAAGTACTGTACAGTAAATGTATTTCTATTGTATTTGGAGGAGCGCAATCCTTCACACTGCACAGCGCAACACTTGGAAGACGGAGATGTTGCTGTGAGCAGCTTTGATGCTGCCGCTACTTCTGCCGACTGAAGTGTGCCGATTGTTGGACACATTGACTGGCAGCTTCGCCTGTCGGCAGCGCGTCTTGTGAAGGCCCAATTAGAAGCATTGTTTCGCCAGCCAGTGGCCCAGTGCGGCTACTGTGGGAAACTTGGTTTGAGAGGAAGGGGATATGATATGATGGACGATAGGGTGGGAGGGTAAAACAAAATTAAATAAAAAATTCGACGCTCTACTGTAACTTTTTTCGATCGTCGCTCACGAAGGCTGAGGGGCCCCTGGAGCTCGGGGGCCCCGGGGCACTGCCCCGCCTAGCCCTATGATAGCTACGCCACTGGTTAGCTAGTAGTCCTCGAATTACTACGCCGTAATCTAGGTGACCTTCATATTCTTTTGGTACTTGTTTATTACTAGCAAAGTCTTCGAAAATTGAAGATACAGCACTTGGAACAAGCTATCTTATCTGTTCCTGTGCCGTTTGTTCCAAGTGCATTCTGCAGATTGTCTAGTGTGGCGGTGTGCTAAGAGAATCTATTATTGTTATGCTGACGTGGAATATCTGAAGTCTATTTATTTCTAAGTGGGCGCTGCCACTTGAAAATTTGTGGAAATATTATTTCTACTCACAATTTGCTTCGATATTCCACCAAGTGCACTGCAGTCAGTGAATGAGTGAGCGGGGAGGCTAAACTCTGTCCCCACATGCTAGAGAGCGATTTAACGAGCTTTTTATTTCGTTATTTTTACAGTTATAACATCGGCGAGAGTCTTTTATTTGTGATAGCGAATGATCAATAAATTGAGTAGGCTTGATTTTTAAAAACTGAGCCCCTCCCAGAACCAAGTCCTGGCTGCGCCACTGGTTCTATTTCTATCAGAAGATCTGTTGAAATATAAAGCACTTGAAACGAACCGATTTTAGTCTTTCACCATGGCAAATACGCCGGAATCAGTTCGTTCTCGACTAGCCAGCTGGAAAGATACAGGTTTCGAGGAACTGTATAGCTTCATTGTTATTTGGCTTCTCATGGCTCGTGTTAAAAAGTTGAGAATAAAGCAATATTGGTCCAGATATGTACTTCTGAGTACTCTAATTTTTGGCGAAGTTATTTCCCATGACCGTTTTATGTTACTTTTGAGAATGTTACATTTTATTTAGAATCGACCAATCGTGGAGATGGCAGTTTGTTTAAGATTAGAAAAATAATTGATATAGCTCATGTGGCGTTCCACGGAGCATTTAATCCATACAAAAAACACTGTGGCCATGGAAGCCTATTATTGTTCAAAGTTCGCATATCTTTTAAACAGTTCATTCCTTCAAAACGAAGTAGATTTGGAATCTAGACAGTCACGTTGAGCGACTGTAAATCTGGATACCGTCCTTGATTTTTTTGTAGACACAGGCACAGCAACAGAAATTGAAGTCCAAAATTTACTAGAACCCGATATTTGTAAAAGACGTGTTTATATATAGCCTACACTATTTTCACTTCTCACAAAAATCGCCATATTTACGACAATTTTTGAGACTGGCCTATTGGAAAATGTAGGTGGCTTAAACTTGTTCTTCCACATCCCTGTGTTGCCAATGTTCAGCATGCATTTACATTAGGAGATATAAGAATCCAAAGTGCACACTTTTTTCGTGCCGTGATTTATGCGTTCAACTTTGATTCAAATTATCTAGCATTGTTGGCCTGCGTTAGATGACCAAGTACATCCTTTTGCTGTTATATAATGGTCTTTCTAATCAGTCCAGTTTGGAAAGTTATAACATAGCTTTTGCAAAATACGGTTGAAAATGCCGCATTTTCATCCTTTTCTACAATCTTCAAATTTGCACTTAATTTATTCAGTATTGGAAAGTGGTACATAAACGAAACATCATGTTTCAGAACCTTGTATTGCTAGGTTAACACATGCCAAGTTTCACGTTCGTCATAGGTTTTTAGTCCCAGAGTTATAAAACGCAAAACATTGGAAGTTTCATGGGCGCCGATTTTTTTGAGCTACTTTGCTTCAACTTTGCTGGCTATATATAGCACGTAAAATTCTTTCCAATATTATTCCTATGAGAACGCATACACTTGTACACGGTAGCCAAGTTTCATGTCTTTCAACGAAATATTGTTCGAGTTATAACGGCTGAAATCTGTCACGAATTCACGCTCGCGCTGCACAAAGTCGCGCATGGCGTCAAACAACTGACTATATCTCGGCCAGTATTGCTTCAACGAATCTTAAAGTTGACCAATGTTCAAAGGGGACGTGTTCGAATGTTAACATAAAATTTCCTGTGATAGTCGAGCTGGAAAACGTTCCGAAATTAGGCGATTTGTCATGGAATGACCCAGGAGTTACATGTTAGCAGCGTAAGCAGTTTCAGTGTACATTATGTGCGTCTAGCAATCAGTTCCAGATTCAAAGCTATGGAATAAGTATCCAGATATGGTGCGCTTACCTGTAGTCGCGGCGGAGTGGCCAAGCGCTTTGAGGCACTATGCTCCAATGCGCGAGGCCGTTCCCCGTCGGGGGTTCGAATCCCCCCTCGGGCAGGGATACTTGTGCTGTCTTTAGTATAAGTAAGCTGATAAGTAGTAAGTTTAGGGACTGATGACCCCGCAGTTAAGTTTAACAAACATTTGATTTTAGTGCGCTTATTTGTAACGTCAGCGAGCACACTGCGAGACTGTCGCGGCCATCCTGGTTCCAGAAATACGCGGGTCAGGGAGGAAAGCTGCATTAAGGCAAGTTTACACGACGACACTACGATTCATGAAACTGCGCTACTGGCCAGTGCGCATGCGCGGCAGGCGGTTGCGCAACTCTTTGGCGAAACTAAACAGTTTCGGCACCTTCCAACTTGGGCGAAACTGAATGCGCGTGTTTTTATATTAGGTGATAACCAATACAGAACAAAACACAACATAAAGGGGGGGAAAGGAAGAAATAATTCGGTTTTTGAACATATAGGCGATGCATAGGTGTCTGTGCCATTTTAGCGATGAAAATTTCAGGAATAAGCAGTGCTGTGTTAGTGCTCTTGAAGCAATTATTCGTGAATTAAATATTGCTAAGTTGACGATTAGTGAATTGCAGATTAAAGTACATTCAATTCCAAATACCTATACAAATGAACTATGGCAAATGTGGATTTGGGAACACGCTACAGGTACTGTAGAGATGAATACCTATTTGACAAGAAAAGTAATGCAATTTGTAATTTCAGTTCTGGTAACGATGCTTCACGCATAACAATATCTTGCTTCCTTATTGCATTACTAACTGTGTTTAAAAGGAACGTAAACTGCTCTGGTGACATTCTGAGTTGATTAAAATAACTTCTAGGATCTTCGATCACAATTTCTTTTAGCAAGGTTGCTGAGCAACGGAGCTGACGTCTTTTTTAATCCAGTCACAAACCCAAGCACGTTCCTTATTCTTTTTATGTTTAGTCTTATGCAGCGACTTCACACAGAGAAGCAATAGCTCCGCCACAACTCTCACAGTTACCAAAACGTTCATTCTACGGCACTCACAAAATAACGAAATTGAAGTGTATAGTATTGGCGCCGTGTCTACAGAGATACACGAAAGCAGTTGCGCGCAACACATTTCATGAAACGAGTGTCGTCGGGTAGACTAGCCTTTACACACAATAGTCTGCCAGCGCAGGTAGACGGATAGGCGGCAGGCCAGCACTCAGAGGGTTCATATTTTCTAAATCTTTTGGTGATGGGAAGATGAATCATAGCTCTTTGCAACTTATACATCCTGACTTGTAACCGGGCACAGAACAGAAGGCATCGTCACTTCAGTTTTAGGCCAGTACAATTACGATTCTGCCTTCCAAAAATTAGTGGAAATCTGGAAACTGTTTTAATCACTCAAATAGGCTTCTGGTATGAATAACCTGCGTTTGCCCCGATTTCTGAGTGGAGTTTCAGCTGCGATGAAAAGAAAACCACCGAAATTTCGAACTTTTCCACAAATTCCTCGAAAACTAAACGTTAATCGAAAAACCTAAGGTTACAAAAAAATGTAGAGCATTAAATTCCACATCGATTGATTACCAAAACGTAGCTATTTGATGAAATGTTACAGAGAAATTCTACGTAAAAAATTGACAATTTTTCACACCGAAAAACACTTAACATTGTTGGTATAAGACGTGTAGCATTTGGGAATTGGCTTGCTTGACGAAAAATTTTATAAGAGAAAAGCTGTACAGCATCAAATTGTGTTTTTAAAATGTCAGTGAAATTGACGAAACACCTTGATGATCAGTAAAAATCGCCATTATTCAATTACATCTAATGTGAATGACAAACGTAAGCTTTCTACTTTACATTTTTCTAATAATCACACTTTCATTTACTTCATTTTACTGCTACACAAAACGACACTTACTTTATATCAATAAATTAGTTTTGAAAAATATGTAAGTAGCGGGGATAATACTATACAGAGGAGGAAAAAATGTAGGTTATATGGGTATCAGTAAAGATGCATAATATTTATTGTTGTTTTATTAAGACTAAAGGAACTTAATTCAATTAACAATAAAGTGAGATAAATGTGATTATATAAAGCACAAAGTTGTAGGTTGATTTTTCACTGTATATAACTTTATTTTTCTAAATTTGAGACTGTCACATCTTTATCTTTACTCTCTTGGACGAGAAGGGTCCAAACTACATTAACTGTAACTCTTCCACTACTTCTATATTAATGTCCTCGGTGGAATCTCTAGTTTTTTCTTTTGAAACATGATCTGTGTCACTGTCTTTAATGTCAGTAACAGGGATGTCATTGGTGCAGGATTGGCCTCTGCATAGTTTGCAGACAGTAGTACACTTAATGCAGTTACAACTTCCGTGGCACCCTGTACCACATGTGCAATAAATCGTTTTCAACAGTTCCGCAGGTGCTGCCTCCTTAGTAGTGGGAACTGGAAAGAGCTACTTTTGAAGCCTTCCACCCCCATTCCAGTTAATTTAGAAGGTTGTGTTTCCAAGCTCGCATCTCAAAATACATTCTCAGGTAATGCTGTTGAGCAGCTGCTTCTGCAGTAGCAAAGAGGCAAGGTAGAATGAAGTCTTTGATACAGATTTTTAAAAAAAATTAGGTAGAGAAGTACATTTAATGACTGTTTCATCCCCGCAGTACAGGGCCACAATAACCTTATGTCCAGCTTCATCAATCTCGTCAACAGTAGCGCTGGAAATGCTGAATAACTACTGCTTTTTTATAAGGTGGTTTTCATCTCCAGTTCCTGCAGGAGTTTCACTTTTCCTTTGCCGAAAAATGACAAAGTCGTGTCGAAACTACTGAAGGCATGTAAGAACAGAATGTTGTCCTTTAATATTTCAGACAACTTAAAATTTAGAGGACTGTAATTTGCATCGCCTTCTCTCTCTCTCTCTCTGCCTGGTTTCAGTAGAAAAACGCTGGGGGACAGTGGGGGCTGAAGATGTTATTATCACTAGGAGGTCAATGTCTTCACCGACAACACAGAGTGCTTCGCAAGGTCAGCAGCTGTAGTTACTATTGAAGTATCGGCATTCTCAGTAGCTTGCTTGACATTGAAGTGCTCAATTTCATGTTGTTCAGTTAGTAAAGATGCGAGCCGCTATTTATTTTGTTCATTGGACAGAAATAAGTCTTTCCCCACGGTTACTGATGTCGATTCATTGAACGTGACAGTTGGTGAAGATCTTTCAGTGGCTCTGGGTAGCTTCTCAGCTGATTTCCTGTTGCTGTTACTTGTAACATCAGAGTAGCCATCAAACATGATTGTTACCTTCCTGCCATACTAACACTTGATGTAATCTCCATACTTTGCAATTATGGAAGAAGAACTTCATTTGCTTCCCACACCACTCTACGCAACAGACATCTTCCACCTACAATGAAGTCTGCCTTTCCAAAGTCAAATGGATCACTAAATTGTAAAACACAGACTTTTCTATTTTCTGCATACCTATGTCGTCAAACAAAGATGGAGGATATGGAGCTAGCTCGTACTCAAAATAGCGGTGAAGTTCTTCATTGGACTTTTGTGGAACACTATTCTGCGATAAATCGTTTCGGCTTTGACAGGAATGACTGTCGTGCATTGTGATTTTAGATGTCATACATTTAAGGGTAGGACTCTATTCCTTCATTCAAATTTCACATTGTCAAAGTTCTTGCCAATTATCTTTGAAATGCATAAATTGCCAAGTTCATCAGCTTTGCAGCAGTTTATCTTTTCATCACCGACTATCGCAGTACTAATGGACGCAACATGCTCGTGGACAGGGAAAGGATCATATAACTAAAACCAGTCACACAGTTTTTTGGTATATCTGCTTCATTTCTTTGTATTCTTGCATTTCTAGAATCCATATGTTGATCAGTAGTTGCAAATGAAATGTGACAAAAACAGTTCAAATTGATCAATGATGTCAACCACTGTTGGCATTGAAGAAATCCATTTGGCCTAAGTGCTATCTGCCAATCCCCTGCCATGCATTAAGCCATCACTACTCTTTGTTGATTGCATTAAGGTTTGTTTAATTGTCATTTCAGACCAAATTCCTCCTCAGAATTTCCAATTCCCAAATGCTGCTTGTCGTATACCGGTGATGTTAGTGTTTTTCGGTATGTATGAAAAATTGTCAATCTTTGACGGAGAACTTCTCAGCTACAATTTAATCACATAGCTACGTTTTGGCACTTAATCGATGCAGAATTTAATGCTCTACATTTTTTTGTATCCTTCGCTTTGTCGATTAAACGCTTAGTTTTCGATTTGTTTGAAAAAAAAAAAAACTATATAAAGGCCAAAATATTTTGGTTTTCTTTTCATCACAGCTGAAGCTCCACTCAGAAATCGGGGCAAACTCAGATTACTCATACCAGAGGCCTACTTAAGTGATTAAAACAGTTACCAGGTTTCCACTAATTTTTGGAAGGCAATCCACTTTCTGAAGCTAATTTTACTGGCCTATTTAGGAGACTGCCATTCTACTACTCGTGCAAACAAAATATTTGTTTGCCATTCATGTCTTTCAGTTGAATTAAATATTGAACACACTAACATCTGTACCACTGTACAAATCTTCATATAAAACCCATAATATCCATAAATCATCAATGAATCACGATTGGGCATTTATAAACATTAACATAACAGCGTGCAAAACGATCGCAGTGCTGCACAGTGGGAGATTCCCACACTAACCCTGTTCAGCCCATGTTATCGAAGAAGAGAGATCACACTTTCTGCTTCTATATGTTACAAGTGTGCTGAATGTTCAAGATTTGGCTGTTGTTTGAAGCGTGGAAAATGGAAGTGGAGTTGATGGGGATAGTGATGTGTAAGACAGCCCTGTGCTCTAATATAGTATGGCACATGAAAGTTTTGAAACATTCAGTAAGATTATGATGGTCCATAAACTTGAAGGCTCAACAAAAGTACAATTTTCTATTCTCAGCAAGAAATGGTTTCAATACAATCTAAAAGAAATAGGAAGAAAATTTGCTTGCTTGACTATTCATTTTTACCCTAGGTATGTGAAGTTAATATTTTGTCAGTCCATAGCTTTTGTGAAAACTTGACTAAAGTTGTATTTTACAATTTCATTATTAAATTATTTTTTGCAGTTATTATCATCATCATCATTTAATTTGTAGCATGGTTTTGTGTGTGTGTGTGTGTGTGTGTGTGTGTGTGTGTGTGTGTGTGTGTGTGTGTGTGTGTGTGTGTTTCCCTCTGTAATATTCCCCTCGGTACAATTTGACTCAAGTTTTGTAAATATTAGTTGCAAGTCTTACACTCTATGGTGTTGTCCTTGCCACAATTTTCAGAACCGATGGTCCTTCAGAAATTGTTTTACAAAGATTTCACTATATACATTGGACTGATTAGTCCTAACTGGTCCCTGCCACATTTTTATATATCAGAGGAATAATGTGTCAAATACTTAAGAAAAGGAGGCAGCAATCAATAAATTATTCCATCATCAGAAAATAATTCCCAAATTCCTGAACCAAGAGTCAACTATGCCAATATCTGTAATACATTGTAGCTAACCACACTTAAGATTCAACAGCTGCTGTGTTATCCCCACTCCACTTATTTGATGAGAAACTATCATTTTTAAATATTCCTCAACCTCAACTTTAGTCTATACCCCAGTTCAATATGTGAGGTTGCTAATACAGGGTGTTAAAAAAAAAGTACGGCCAAACTTTCAGGAAACATTCCTCACACAAAGAAAGAAAATATGTCATGTGGACATGTGTCCAGAAATGCTTAATTTCCATGTTAGAGCTCATTTTAGTATTACGGATGAGGCTTCATTCCAACGTGATCAAATTGTAAATTTTCACAATCAACATGTGTGGGCTGACGAGAATCCGCACGCAATTGTGCAATCACGTCATCAACATAGATTTTCTGTGAACGTTTGGGCAGGAATTGTTGGTGATGTCTTGATTGGGCCTCATGTTCTTCCACCTACGCTCACTGGAGCACGTTATCATGATTTCATATGGAATACTCTACCTGTGCTGCTAGAACATGCGCCTTTACAACACAACATGTGGTTCATGCACGATCGAGCTCGTGCACATTTCAGTCGACGTGTTCATATGCTTCTCAACAACAGATTCGGTGACCGATGGATTGGTAGAGATGGACCAATTCCATAGCCTCCAGGCTCTCCTGACCTCAACCCTCTTGACTTTCATTTATGGGGGGCATTTGAAAGCTCTTGTCTACGCAACCCGGTACCAAATGTAGAGACTCTTCATGCTCGTATTGTAGACGGCTGTGATACAATACGCCATTCTCCAGGGATGCATTAGCGCATCAGGGATTTCATGCGACAGAGGGTGGATGCATGTATCCTCGCTAACAGAGGACATTTTGAACATTTCCTGTAAAAAAGTGTTTGAAGTCACGCTGGTATGTTCTGTTGCTGTGTGTTTCCATTCCATGATTAATGTGATTTGAAGAAAAGTAATAAAATGAGCTCTAACATGGAAATTAAGCGTTTCCGAACCCATGTCCACATAACATATTTTCTTTCTTTGTGTGTGAGGAATGTTTCCTGAAAGTTTGGCTGTACCTTTTTGTAACACACTGAATAGTGGTACTTTATGTCTTGATTGGCAGTTTGAATAAATATTCACACATATTACTTAAACACGTGTTTCACATCTGTTTCAGTAGGAGAATAGAGAAGCTGAATAGTTTATAAACTTAATGGATGAGTGTTTGAATCTAACAGGTGTCAACTGGTTTCTATTTTTTTTCATTTTTATTTACTTTTTTAATCATGCCTCAAATGTTCCACACTTTATTTTAGTATAGCAGTCTAATAGTCCTACTGTAGCTGAAGTATGAATATGAAAGTGAAAACAACAGGTACTGCAAAGCACATCCACTCATTCGTATAAACCATGCCTACGGTTTTAAGAAATATGCCAATTAAGCTTATAGGTTACTCTTAACTCAAAACTACACAGACAGCAGGTGGTGGTGGCCAACGGTATTACAAATACATACATCTGTTTTCAATATTTTTTACTTTGGCCATTAGTCTGTTTACAATGAAATCTTTTTATAGTAGTTTTAAAGTATGTAGAACCTAAAAAAGTCTACAACTGGACAATTTGTAGTGGATTAAAGTTTGTTTTACGAGGTTGTCTACAGCCTCAATGTATTTAGAAATAGTCATCCTTGTGCCAACAGCTGTACAATATTTTATTAGTTTCGCTCTACCGGTTTCGGCACTGTCTGCTATCAACAGAAGATTATGAAAGTTATTGCACATTAGTTATTACAAAAAATAAGTAAAGTGCAGTATCTTTCATAATCTCTTGTTGATGGCAGACAGTGCTGAAACCAGTAGAGGCTAAAGAAATAAAATTTTTTACAACTGTTGGCATAAGTATGATTTTTTCTAAATACATTGCAGCTGTAGATTACCACTTAAAAATAGCTTTATATTACACTTCTATTTGATGACGTGAACTGTAAGCTGAAGCTTCATATGCCACTACGGTTGGGAGCACTGGTACTTCGGAACATATGCATATGCACTGCTCCGTTTGCACAATTCGGGCCGTGCAATCTTTTTGCCTGTCATTGTACAGCCACAATTCCAACTGACAAAATTTGAGTGCACAGTGTATTCCCTAGGTACAAATGAGACTTTCCACATATTTTTTTCTTTTATTCATCCCTACCATCTCCATTTACTAACACACTTTCAACTACATATGAACTATAGTTTTCAAAGAATGAAAAGTCCACTTTAGGATATCTACAATAATGTTGAAGGGTAGACTACTACTAAGTAAACGATGATATGCTGAACAGCAGACTTCCATGTTTAATTTCAATAGCTGCTTCATAACTCAGGCCATCTGGATGCTTCTCTCCACCATTAATTTTTCTGAGCTGCACAGATGGAAGTTTTCCTGTCCTGCAATCATCCAAACCTCAACCAACATTAACCTATTTTCCCCCACATCCTTCACCCACCTGCACGTCCTCTCTTCTTCTTCCACCTCACCCTTATTTCACTCCACACATTCGCCTGTCTTTTCCCTTTCTCGGCTCCTCTTCTTCCTGCCCACTTCCCTCTCCCTTAGCTTACCATTACTGCACATACCAGCCTTATTGTTGTCTGCTAGACCCTGCATGCTCCATTAGAGAGTGCTCCCTTCCCCCCTCCCCCCCCAAGCATGCTTTAAGATATTCAAGACTAGCGTAAGTCACCCTGAATGGGGCAGCTAGACTGCTGTTTTTAACAAGTTTTTCAAAAATTACAGCTTTCTAACTCAGAATGCAATAACTGAGTTGGCTGTCTTATTTGAAACAACAAAACCTCATTTACCACTTAAAAAATATTTAATATTAAAATTAGTAGATAAACAATTTTTTAAAATAAATTTTGGTTTTATCCCCCCCCCCCCCCCCAAAAAAAAACCTTGTACGTATCATTCTTACAGATATCACCTTTTCCTTCTGAATCAGAATCATATATTTCCTCTTCCAGGGCATTGAAAACATCACTCGTGTAAATTTGCCATATCGAGAATATGCAGAGTGCGAGCAATACAGGTAGCACACGAAGGCATTGTAGGACTCAGGGTGAGGAATAGAAAGCCCTTTTGTAGCGTACAAATAGTTAAAACTTCATTCACTATGTGACAGCACGATGCAGAGAACCTTTCTACTCCATTTTATGTGGTTACCAACAGAAGACAGGCTGCAAAATGGCCACTACAAATTTTTACCATTGCACAAGTCAGACTCGGGCGCCATCTGTCTAACTACAACTGAACGAGTCTGGCTCAGGCTCTGTCCACAATGTGTTAAGGCTTTGGCTAAAAGCTGATGAGAACATTCCTTTTTGACATGCTTCTGTCATATATAAAGGAAGTAGCAATCTATCCTTTGAGCATTAAACTATAGTTGTACATGATTAGCTAGTCTAGGAAAACTTACTGCAGGTTTCTCTGTAAGATTAAGAAAGAGTTTTTTCCAATTGTTTAATTACTAAGCATTATTTGCAACTTGCAAGCTCAGCAGCCAGTACTGTTAAACCCAGACTGAAAAAACTAACATATGCAAGGATTGTGGCTTATGGGATGCAAAGATCATAGGAAAATGTACAAAAAATGTATAAACAAAAAACTGTAAATAAATATTATTTCAGTTTTAGAATTCCGATAAATTGTTTAAATTTTCATGCATGAATCCATACAAAATGGAAATTTCATATAACAAATGTAATGAAACATATATGCAAATTCTCACATACATCTAGACAGTGCATTTAAAGCAAAACAAACCAGGAAAGACAGACATGCTTATAAGGAAGGCATATTTCATAAGTTTATTTGAATAAGGCAAGAATAAAAGATTGGACATTCATAAAATTACAGTGACTCACTAAACAATATCCATCAAATCACTGATGATACACTTTTAACATTCAGTAATGAAAATGCAAGACCTGTAACAGCAGATGGGAAAAAAATAATCAGGTGCAAAGAATCATCGACACTTTACAAGATGCAATCATTAACAAGCACGAGTTTCTGCTGCCAATCACAAAAACACACACATACATATATAAATTCTACTTAATCTAGATATCACAATATTGTCCAATAATACATTATTCTTAACAACTAAACTGATTAATGACTAGGATAAATGAAAGTGACATTATGGCTGTTTGGACTGACATTTCACAAACATTACTAGATAAAGCTGAAAACTTTAATACAATCTCTCATACAAAACTCCTCTAACGGCATGACACAGTTAATTCAACATCATACAATATTCTTCTGAAAGTAATAATCATAACTGCAAAGACAGATATATACAAAATTTAATTTATTACAAAAGCATATATAAAATGCACAAATTTTTTTTAAAATGCTTATTTGTATTTTACTCGAAATATATAACCTATGACATTCCTTGGAACAGATTATGTTACATGCAGATAGATCAACAAGTACAAATAGTAAACAGACTTGTGATTTAATAATCTCTTCATCATTGTACAGGGATAATCTTGTGTGATATTTGCTGATGTTTAATTTTTTGTTTCAAGCCTTATAGTGTAAATGTTGTATTAGTGATCCTTGCATATAAGGTAGTAATGAGGTTTACTATATAGGTGTTTGAAAGAGCAAACGGAAAACACTGGGAAAGTACTTTTTCTGAATACAAAAAATTAGGCATTCACATTTTTAATTGCTACATTTTTCAGAACAAATACCACTGACTTTGGGCAAAGACTGTATTTAATTAAAAAAAATTGAAACTGTGAGGTTGTTCATTGAAATAACATGTTTTGAAGTAGTAAACAAATTAGAACATACGATTACGAACTGATATATGCCAGTAATGTAATACCATAGAGGCAGAGGAAAGATGATGAACAATGTTGTGAATTATATTGAAATATATGTCTACACAGCTTACCATTACAGTTAGAGTTAAAATTTTTCAAAGCGTGACCTACTTGCTTTTTTCCCCAGAACTCTCAGAAAGAAGTTTTTCATCAGGATGGTTAACTTCAGATATAGGGCAGTGTATATTATATAAGTAAAGAATTTTTACACATAATTAACAGCATAAAAACTGGGCAGGAGAAATTACAGCCAGAGCTGAAACCTTGTACAGTAGTGTCACAAATTAAACAATTTTTCCACTTTAAATTCCACATATGTAGTATAATGTATTAAATATTATAACCCTATTCAAGTTAATGGAATACAATGTTATAAGCAAAGATTTTTGCAGCTGTTGTCACTTTCAATAATAATATTTTGGGTACATGACCATACTTTCAGTATGTACCACTATTTAACACATTGGTCACTGTTGGATATTGCCTTCTATTTACTGACAATGTGGTCACATACACAGAACAACTTTATTCACAGAAATGCAGTATTATTTTCTACAATTTTCTACATAATAATTGAATAAATAGGGGAAAGAGACGAAACTTTGTACAGTAGTGTCACAAATGAAACAATTTTTTCATTTTAAATTCCACATATGTAGTATAATGTATTAAATATTACAAGCCTATTCAAGTTAATGGAATACAATGTTACAAGCAAAGATTTTTGCAGCTGTTGTCACTTTCAATAATAATATTTTGGGTACGTGACCACACTGTCAATATGTACCACTATTTAACACTTTAGTCACTGTTGGAAATTGCCTTCTATTATTGACTATGTGGTCACATACACAGAACAACTTTATTCACAGAAATGCAGTATTATTTTCTACATAATAATTGAATAAATAGGGGTGCTGGTAGTGGAATGTTGTCTGCAGATGAGTGCTCCAAGGCAAGGCTTTCCTTTCAGAGTGTCCGTAATCCCTTAGGATGATTTTTATCCATAAATTATATGCTGTTGCTGTTTAAGGACCCAAAATATCCAGGGACTTTTACCTCTTCATTTTCAAGTTTGTTTTCAAATGAAACAAATTAAGAAACAACAAAAGATACGAAGAGACAACACTGGCCACTCAAAAAGTCCTGTATTTCTTGATACTACAGAGTCTTTCCCAGATCTGGAATTATTACCAACAGGTGAAACAGTTTGAGGTTGAGACACCATATTTTTGTAGCACACAACTGTTGTGAAACCCCTTCAACTGTACACACAATTGTGTGTGTTTTCTTTTCTTTTTTTATTAATACTGTCTAATGTGAGTGGATCATACATAACAAGGTGAGTAGCTAAAATTTCAGCTCTGCCCAACTTTTGTGCTGTTAATTTTACTCATCACCCATCTTTGGAGTCATGACTAAATTTATCAGTAATAGTTGCCTTCTTTCTTTCTCATATGAGTTTCAAGTACTGATAGGTAACTTGAGGACATTAATCAGCAATGAAAAATTATCTGAGTGATCTTTCCTGGAATGTTAGATAGTCACTTGGGGCAAATATGACATGATATGCAATTTATCCAGCCACCTGTTCATATTGATTGTTGCACAATAATTCAGTTAATGTCCATATCTCCAAAGTAAATAAATTATGGAAATATACACCAGTTTCCCATTTAATAACAGATAATCCCTTCCCCTGCAGTAAAAGGCAGCCCATGCAGTGATATTTTTGTTTGTTTATGGATACACATATATAGTATCTGTAGTAAATGTGTACCTAAAGGAGAAGCACATCGAGTAGCTTTTAATTATTTAGGAATTATATACTTCCAGAATTACAACTGCTACCTATACCGAAACTACACCTAGTATTTTGAAACTATATGTATATATGATATAACCTCAGAAGCTAGTCACGGTACCTTAAATGCTGGAAACACCAACATTTCTGTAACAAAGGAATTTTACTGCAGGAGAAGTTAGTATGCTTGTTTTATTATTTACTGAGGACACTGGTCTTTTATCATGGTTTATTACCTGTCAAATTAGGCCCTCTTCAGATTTAACACTAAAACAAAGGATTGTTGCTATGATACATGCTAGTTTATGTCACTTATTGTAATAGTCCAGCATTTTAGTAGTATATCTACAGATTGGTTTTGGCCAGATCATACAGCCAAAGTTAATAAAATATTACCTACAGCACTTTCCTCTAAAACTTTCTGGTATTTGGAAAGTGGTGTAAGTATCTCAAAGCTGAAAGGTCAAGAGATCAAAACTTGGCAAAGAAAGGATTTTGTGTAACTGAAAATCTGCCTCTTCCAATTGAGAAGCTGGATTTGTCAGAGCTTTCATAGGGCAAGTTTCATTCTGGTCACATGGGTGACTCGGTTGTTGCAATAAGGGGTGTACACAAGAACCCGACAAGGCATGTAACTCAGCTGGAAGGTAAGTAATACAACTATATACTAAAGCCATGCTGAATAATTTGGTTAATGGATTTCTAACCTGGACAGCAACAGTTTTAAGGTGAGATACACTCCTGTTACATCTGAGCAGGATTAATCAAGTATGAATGTAGCTAAGAAGCGGTGGTGAAACTTAGGAACTTCAAATTCTGAATGTTCACAACTTCATATAGGTACATGATATTTCAGTGAGGATAAGGATTATAATTTGCTGAAGTCCTCTTTTAAAAACCGTACTTGCCCAGATCACAAAATGGTACAATGGATGACTAATTTTAACAAATTTAAATTGTCATTTTCAAATTTACAACAGCTAAATGAATGTATTGAGCCTATTGTAATTCTCATAATAGATTATCAAATTACTGTTTCTATTCAACCTCTTGTTACAATTCAGAAATTTTTCTTTATTCTGTGTGGCAGGATATTACAATTTAAACATAAAGAAACAACAAAGAGGGATTGCAGATATATTCAACCTATACTTTGGGATACTTACTCATTAAGTAATAAAGAATTACCTGCATGTACCATCTATTTGTATGATGTTCATAACTTTCATACATTTTAGTCATACTGTACATTGTACATTTGGTAACATTTTGCCAGAGATATCTTGAAGTATAAATAAATGTTGCATTTATTTGTGCAATGATGACAGATTGAAAAAAATGTCTGGTCAGTAATTTGTAACATCGTACTTGGTTCACCACATGTTGTAGGAACACCTGTCTTTCTGTAATTTCGATTGAGTGCATAATTTCTGTAATACTGAAAACTGTAATTATTAGTGTACTTGTTACACAAATATGCGTAACATAGTCCATAGGAGTAACAGCCATCTGTCATAAAATTAATTTATTAAAATAATAATGTAGAGAGCACATAATGGTATTACTGACCAGTTTCAAATTATGTAACACTCATCCTCAGCATTCATGTCCATACAGCTTCTTGGCTGTACTCCTGAGCAGTCACAATTGATCCTCCAGTACAATCGAGCAGCCACGAGCACCAGCCTATGGGTGGATGACTGTTGCATAAGTTGATACTGGCCAATAATAAATAACATTTTGTGCAATCTGGACTTATTTTACCAAATATACTTTTTTGTATCTTAGTACTGTGATCAGTGTTATACTTCATTGCTTCATAATAATTACTACAGAAAATTCCTCTTGTATAACATATTATTAATTGGTGTTTAGATGATGGTTTGTTCTAATTTACCTTGCAATACATTTATTTGGTAGTAATGATTATCTGTAGGTGCCATGTTTTCAAATCTTGATTGTATACATTGTATACTGATGTGTTCAAAATTATACTGCCACTTGGAGGCAGGTTAGGAATTTTAAGTGTCTAATGTCCGACAGATGTGCACCCTATGACTGCACAAATTTTAAAATTGGTAGTTGGCAGCAATCAGTCATTGATTTAAATCTTTATTTAAGCAGATCAAGGTATTGGCTATTAAGTAGCCATTATCAGTGCAAGCATTTCATGAAAAGATGTTACATATTTTGTTGTAGTTCATGAATATGTACAAACACACTTCAGATATCTGAACTAAGTGTGAAAAGTGTGTATGAACATATCTGTGGCCAACAACGAAATACTTTCCATGTTTTTATGAAATGCTTGCACTGATAATGACTGCGTAACAATTACCGATTGCTGGCAACTATAAATTTTGAGCTAAATTTCCTGTTATTTCTATGGCAGTCTATTATTGCTGGCAAAGTGACATGACTCAGGCAGTATGCCTCTTACTTCCTTTTTGTCGTAATTTGTTACATTGTTGGATATCATCTGACTTGAAATTGCACTTTTTCTGGAAGGTGTGTGTATTATCAACCCTACAGTTATTTTCTGCTTTTTGTGGATTTCTTCTCCATATATTCATTAATTGAATTTTTTTGGTTTAATGGTACTATGAGGTCAATGACATCAGACAAGTACAATACTGAGCATAATGCAATGTAACTTTGTAAATAATAGAAGTACAAAGTTGCCACGTACCCTGAATTGTAACCAATATCCTATGACTTTTACACGCTTGAAAATGAGAACTTAAATTTCTGTAACTAGTCATCTATTGGATTATATTGCGATCTGGACTGATATAATAATTTAAAATCACCTCACAGTGATCTTGGTAAGCAGGATGTTTTGTAATTCTAAGGCTATAATTTTGGTTCTGATTGTCATTTCCAGACTTGTGAATTATATGCTAATACACTACTTTACACTATCTCAAAATAGGGAAGGGGTATATAAGAATATATTTTTGTTTCCTTTTGCATCCACTGCCTCATGAATTACAAATGGAAACTACAGTTATATTTGTCTGTGTCAGAGGAGATGTCCCATGCCATTTGGAAGAAAATGAAGGAAGGAATGGTTAAGGCTGATTTGAGAAACTTTTTTTTTTCCTTTTTTCTTTTTGCATAAAAATTACAGCAACTATGACAAAATATACAGACTGCCAGAAAAAATGTTTGATGACCTACATCCAATTTATTAATCACCGTCATTAAAAGGGTTTCCACTTTTAAACAGATTAGATAAAGTGAAGATTGTTGTGCAAGTATAGCAGATCATTTGTTAAAAAACTATGGGAGAAAGTTTGCCAAAATTTATGATAGCATTTTGCCATTAATATGTTAATTTCATTGTATTATTTGGGCTTACAGTATTTCTCTTAGTACTTTCACATTTTATCTCAGGTTTGAATAAATATTGTTAACAATTTTTTTCCCAAAATAAGTCAGTGCCTGGATACTGATCAGCAATGAAATACTTTGTTTCCATAAACCATCAGGTACATTATATATGAGCAGTGCACTGATGTGTGCTTATATTACTGATAAAGAAACTACTTCTATTGCTGGACCCAGGAATGTTAGCAGTCGAGTATAGGCTTGTTTTGTGCAATTATGTCCAACAGTTTCCAACAGCCAATAAGAGTTCAGTAGTGATCAGAGCATTCTGCTGTAAAAATCAAAACCAATGCAAGCATTGCACCGAGTTACTTAATGAATTTATTGCATTTATTTTTAGTTGTCATCACCGACAGTGCTGGTATGCAACTTGCTCGAAACCAGCGACACACTATTATTGCTTCTGCCTAGACTTGTGCGACCCACCATCATTCGTGAATCCAACTATAGTACTTCTGCTAGTAATACTTCAACGACTATTTGACATTGTATATAAGGGGGGAAAAACTGAAATTTTAAATTTCTATATGCAGTTAAGTTTAAAACTTTTAAAAATATTTTTCTTTATAAATTCTTAAAATATGGTGCTCTGTAAAATATGTGTGCGCGCGCGCGCACACACACACACACACACACACACACACACACACACACACACACACACACAAATATATATTTCTGAAATAAATATTCTTTTCAGTAATACCCTATGCAGTGATAAGATTCTTTCATACCAGATTAATATTGTGTATCCTACTGAGAAGTTTTTTGTCAAACAGACAGAGAATTGCTAGAATTTAATGGTATAATCCGAAGTGACGATTATTAACATTACTCACTCTGTAAATTTACAAGGGACTTTCACACAGTATTTTTGAATTACAATGTTCAGATCGTAATACTTATCTAAAACATCTTAAAGTTTTAGTTCCACCATCACATTTGCAAGAAGTGCTAAATAAGAGATGAACAAAATGTATCGAATAATACCTTGAGAACTGATACGACAACATGCTAATTATGTCAATCTTATGACATAATGTATATACAGAACTTGTTAGGTTACTAACACAATCTCAGACTTGCATAATGGCATAAAAAACGTTTGCATATGAATACGGTGAGAGTCAATTATCTGTAAGAACAATAAATAGCAGTCATTGTGAGTGGGCAATTATGTTCACAATTGAAGTCTGCAGTCCATGGGGTTAGTAAATCATATTTATAGGAGCTAATGACACCTGCACATGTTTCAACTGGTAACTTAAGTCAACAGTTTGTCTCAATACATAAATAAGTTTCATTAACCTAATAATGAAAGTTCGATACCCTCTCCATTCACAGACAAACAGTATTGTGGATAACCCTCCCACACATCTATTATTTTCAATTTAATGGAAACAGGTGATAAATATTAGACCAGAGTCTAGATTTAGTGTAAGAAATATGTATCTCTTAAATACATATAGCCATTTCAGAAGAGACTAAATATTTTTCTGTAGTATGTTTACAAAAATATTTCAATTTATCACAGAAATTAATGAAGGAGATGTGGAGATAACTACAGCTTCTTGTGAAAAAAATATTGACAACATTAATGGCAATAATATCACAAGTAAATTGACAAACAATAATATGGCACTGTGAAAGTGATAACTTAACAATAAATGATAAGTATGAATAACTTAAAAACAAGAATGTGCAGGACAAATATAGAAATGAGAAATTGCTTGATTCATTTGTGTTCACTGTATATTTGGCAGGGCAATGAAGGGTGTATACAAAGTCCAGGAACAGTTTTAATTATGTATTGCACAAGAATCAAACATTGTACAGATATACAGATGCCACTTTGAAGAGAGACCTTGAAAGCTTTTCTTTTTTCCATGTATATTGTCACAACATAGTTGCTGATAGCACTAGTGGCAAAAATGGCAAGTTCAGGTGCAGAGTGAACTTTCTGTGTGTTGGAGTTCAACGAAAACAAGTATGCTGCAGCTGTTCAACAGATGTTTAGAACCAATTACAGTAAGAAGCCACTAACAATGAAAGTCCTGTGACAAACTGTCTACGAAACCATTCAAATTGTAGCTAGTGTAGAAGTTCAAGGATGAAGTCAAAGACAAGCGTTTTGAGTTTTGTTCACAACTGCAGTGACTGAATGAGGATGGGGATGGCATTGTTGATTGCTTAATTTTTAGCAATGAAGCCACTTTTCACATTAATGGGAAGTGAACAGGCATAATTATCCAATGTGGGGTACAAAACATACACACAAATGTGCCAAATTTGAATGGGATTCCCCAAAGGTAACTGTTTTTTGTGCCTCATCACATCGAAAACTGTACGGGTCATTCTTCTTTGTTGAGAGCACAGTCACTCGATATTCCTACTTGGACACATTTCAGCCTCTTGAGTGCGTTTCCCGGTACACCACTGTGCCACGAGTGTTGCGTGTAGACAGAGGGCAAACCGTGGCTGGTATAGCACCTGAACTGGCCATGTTAGTGACTAGCACCGACTATTGCCAAATTACCAAACTACATTGTGGTGGTATACACAGAAGAGGAAAAAATCCTCTTCAAAATGACATATGTAGAAGGCTTGGGTCTCATGCTATAAAAAACAAAGTTTTCCGAGACTCTCTGTACACGCTGTATGTTATGTCTCTTTTCATCCACTGCACATCTTAGTTTCAGAAGAGAGACTCTCAAAATCCAAGTGCATTTTACGTATTAAAGGAATTTGGTGATCAAATATGCAGAAACCTCGATACATATGTACTGCCGAGATCCCATAAATTGTAATACAGTATTTCTACTCTCTCTGTAAGATGTCTCTGACCATACAATAAGACCCCCACTTTTAAGTTTCCCAGATTATACGTTTTACCACCATTTTTTTGTCAGTCCCGTAAAATTTCCTAAGTGCACAATGATCATTCACCCCACCCCTCCTTTTTTGCATTAACATAATTACACTTTTCCAGCGTTTTAAGCTTTTTGAAACTATGTTCATGAAGAAAAATGATTTAATTGACATAAACTGACATTATCATCACTTTCGTCTTCAAGTATAGTGTACAAACATTACACGGTCAGGTTTCTTGAGATTTTACATTGATTCAAATGTATATTTTGCATTTCATTGTTTGCAGTACGCACCTACTTGTGACATGGTGGCTGTGCCAATTGTCAGTTTATGCAGCTGGTAATTTTCCATGCTTTGCATGACTTATTTCAAGAATTTATTCTTGTTGTGAAATGCAAATATTTTTCTAAGTATTTGTTGTGACTTTTAAAAACAATGAGACTTAAGGTTTGCTTGCATGTGTTTTCCTGCACATTGAACATTGAAGGCGGGGGGGGGGGGGGGGGGGCAAAGTATATTATAACCTCAAAAATGTGATTATAGTGAGAGATGCTAACCCTGTGCAAATGTCACAAAAATACTTATGCATATATTTGCACTCCGGAATGCAAATAAATTCTCTAATATCATCATGCAAAACATTGAAAAATACAAAACATATGGAACTTGTGCAGTTTTGCTATGTAAGTAATGAATGCCAGTGAAAGGCTTGCTGACAAACTCTATAATGATGTATAAAATTACGTCAAAAATTTCTCCTTCCTATAAAGTTACCAGTTTCAGTTCCACCATGTAACCTTTATTATGTAATAAATAACTTCCTGATGAGTATTTTGATGCCTATTGTGTACATATATCACAAATTAACTACAAAAATACAAGGGTGATCCAGTAAGCATATTTTACCATTTAAAACATTATTCCCCACATTTACCGTTTTCCTGAATTTTACACTTTTTTAAAAAATTGTGTTCTACTGTGTTACCAGGAGCTAGGACACATAAAAATTAACTAGAAAGGGGAGGTGGTCAGGGAAATACTTCTGACTAGACAATAGATCGCGACTATTTTGGTTCTGACAATTCTTTCACTATAGCTCCAATGCAGTGAACAATTGCACCCTGTATGGTATTTTCAAGCAAGTCCTATTTTCATGGCTATTAACTTTTATAGTCATAGAAGTACCTGATATAATTCAACATACTAATATTTTCTTCGTGTAGTGTGGCTTTCTTCTCTTATACAATTACAAGCTCTGGAATTTTTAAAGTGCTCAGTATTTGTTGAAACTGATATTTCTGTGCAGCAAGGAAGGAAAATTAAGCCCACAACTTTTACCCTTTCACTGCAAGAGAAGTGCTCTCTGCATTCTGTTTTAAGTGCAACTTTGTTGATCATCTGTGCTGAGAGATTGCATTTTCGTCACTATGAAATACTTTTCCAATTTTAAGAAAACTAGCAAAAACAAAAATTATTTGATTTTTGACACCTTACAATCTCATACCATTGATCAATGAATGAAGTGATTTATTTTTATTATTCCTTATAATTACTGTGCAGCATCAAATTAAGTAAAGAATTGCAAAACATTTTAAAGAGTTAGCAGAGGTAAAAATGCATTATATAGACACTTTGTATGGTTGATTTCAGTTCATGTGTGTCAGTGGAAATGTTGATAACGTATCAAAACTTTATTTGAAACATAGCCTCTTTACGGTGAATTGTTATCAATCCTCTATTATTGATATACATAAGACTTTTAAGACTTTTTTTATTCACTGATATATAAAAGTAACTTAACTGCAGTGAAAGGGTTGGCACGCGTGCGCACACACACACACACACACACACACACACACACACACACAAAATAAAGAAAAATGACTCAATAAGTGCCAGAAAACTCGGGAGCAAAGAGTAATGATATTTCTGATTATCATATCTAATATCTGTTATTGCAGTACCATAAGATTATCAATCAACTTTCACAAACTTACTTTCCTAATGAGCAAGAGCAATTGCATAAAAGTTTGTGTGTGTGTGTGTGTGTGTGTGTGTGTGTGTGTGTGTGTGTGTGTGTGTGTGTGTGTGTTTTAACTATGACAAATGCCAGCTGCAAGAAGACAAGTTCAAAGTTCCAACAATTTCTGAGTTATGACTAGAACACAGCCAAAGTGTGGAGAAATACAACTTTTACAACAGAATAAAATAACCTGCAACTACAAAAAAATAGCTTTTAAGTCTAAAATCTGAAGTAATCCAGTAATCATAAAAGTGTGTTCTAGTCATTGCTTACAAGTACATTTTCAAGACAGATACAATCTTAACTTAACAAAAGTTTGCTTTGCATCAAGTTACAAAACTGATCCTCTAGTGTCATTTAAGAGGCAGAGAAAACAGATTTAATTTCGCGATATTCTGAAGAAATACTGCAACTGCACAAAAAAAATTATTTCTGAGCATGCAAAAATTAGTCAACCTTGTCATTATAGGAACTAACAAAATTTGGATTAGACACATTTAAGTCTTATAATACCTCCACAATGTATAGAAATCTCTATAAGATGGTTAAATGCTGCAATTAATTGTAACAAACTTCAAAGTAGAAGAAACAGACAAAAAGTACAGCTTCTACAAAGTTTTCTTTTAAAACGTATAACATAATTGTTCACTTTGTTCAATTCATTTTAAAAACTGTAATATGAATTAAATTGCAATTCTCATTATTGCAATTATGTGCAACTTGTCTGACAGATCATTAACAATAGCAGCATTGTGAATTAAATTAGTGATCACAAAATGTAGGAGGAGTCACGTTTTGAGAGCTGCAACTATAGCATGATCAGTCATCAATATCACTGTAAGTGTATAATGGCAGATTAAAATTGTTTATTAGTAAGTCATTTTTCTTAATATTGTCTTACACCGACACACTATTTATGCCGATTTTTCAGCTGGTGTCAATGGTTTGGAAGAGTTCATGTGCATTTCTCCCCCATAATACAAGAGTCACACCCTTTTTACAACTATGAGCACCATCAATGGTCAATGGCCGTCAGACAAGTTATGACTAACCACAGTCCTCTGTCATAAATGATTAACTTGCTGTCATGATAATGTTTGCACATTCATAATCACATAAAATTTGAAAGTATACATGTAAACATATTTAAGATATTAACATAATATTGCAACTAAAGGAACTTCATCAACTGACAGAATCGTATATCTGTTCAGGAAGGAGGTAACAAATCTAGGTTAAAAACACAAAATTAGTTTAGAATGTTTCACCTAGATGATCATTGTCTGTTATCTTGCATTAATTTTCTGAAAATACCTCTGCAAAGATTTTGTGAATATGTGTTTCACTTTACCACAATTTGATGATGAAGCTAGTTCCAAGTAGTTCTTAATGGGTAAATAAAGATTTGTGTGAGGATCTGTCCCCAGTTGATACTGAAAGATAAAAATACAGAATTATCACTGTGGTTCCAATTTTTTTGTAATCTTGATTGGCTTGATCTGATTGAAACATCAAAGAATAAAATCTACACTTTAAATCTCTTAAAATGTGTGTTAGGCCGATATTACACTTTCAAATTTTCTTTGGAAAAGAATCTTTGAGTCGTGACATTACACAATCAAATTTTCTTTGACAAAGACTCTTGTCAAATTGCATTCAAAATGGCTGACAAATATTTGTTGTTAACATCAGTTGTTGCAGGCATATACTATAAATATCTATTTACAACATATGGTTGCATGTACAGTAATTGCAATTGCTCGACATTTGGAAGACAGTCAACATTGGTGATGCTTGCATGTGCAATGGTACTCTGCTCTAAAAATATTAAGAGGTGGAAACAATACATTTGTGGCTGGTATCAAGCCCGTGCACTTTTTCCACTTTTGCTAGTGCACTGCCACATCTGCAGTAAACAAGAACTTACAAATATTTTTAATTTCAAGTAAATGTATTTGTCAGAATAATATATGTAGTGAATTAAACATAGTGTCATTATGTACATTTGACTTCTCTGCCACATTACTGGTGCAAAGGCCATTAATTTTCTTTTTTATGTTGTCCTATATAAAAGTAGTCGGGTCCACACTTCATTGCTAATGACATACTCACTTGAGGAATAGCTTTCAGCTCAAAGAAGCTAATTTTTATAATCATCTTCATACAACCATATTAATTTTGATGTTGTGGCAACATACCATAAGAATTTTGCTGTCATATATTCAAACAGTATGTCAGAAAATTGGAAATGCCATGCTAGCACTTCAAGTGGTCACTATTTGCACTGCAGTTAACATAGGAAAAATGGTTACTTTGATCAAATCTAAGGCGAGCAGCTAGATTTGATCGAAGAATTTTCGATGAAAGGAAACTTTGGCAAAAGTTGCATATTGCACTGTCCAATTCTCTTTGTCAAAGACAATTTGATGGTGTAATATTAGGCTTATCTCTAAACCATTCATTTCAGTCATAAAATTAAATATGGAATTTGCACACCTAAATAAGTTTAAAATGTTCACTGCTATGATCATCAGTCCCTAGACTTACAAACTACTTTAACTTACATTAAGGACAAAACACACACACACCACACACACACACACACACACACACACACACACACACACACACACCAGACGGTGTGTGGCGGTGGGTACCTTGAGTACCACTATCAATTTTCCCTCCTATTCCAGTCACGTATTATTCGCGGAAAGACGGATTGTCGGTATGCCTCTGTGTGTGCTCTAATCTCTCTGATTTTACCCTCATGATCTCTTCGTGAGATATACGTAGGAGGAGGCAATATACTGCTAGACTCCTCAGTAAAGGTAAGTTCTCGAAACTTCGGCGAAAGCCCGTACCGAGCGACAGAGCGTCTCTCCTGCAGAGTCTTCCACCGGAGTTTAGCGATAATCTCCGTAACGCTTTCACGATTACCAAATGATCCTGTAACGAAGCGCGCTGCTGTCCGTTGGATCTTCTCCACTTCCTCTATCAATCCCACCTGGTACGGATCCCACACCGGTGAGCAGTATTCAAGCTGTGGGCGAACAAGTGTACTGTAACCTACTTTCTTTGTTTTCGAACTGCATTTCCTTAGAATTCTCCCAATGAATCTAAGTCTGGCATCTGCTTGCCACGTTTAGGAAAACTAGGCGAGGCGACCAACGGAAGTGAGGCCGCCACAGATGAAATACTTCATGGATGACAGTCGCTAAGATGTCGGGGAAATCTCAATGATGTTAACATTGATGGCCAACCTGTCCAGGCACTAGTCATTCAGGAGCATCCTTCTACATATTGTCGAATGACTACTGCTGCAAACTAAAGAAGACAATGTTCTGTGATACAAGAGCAACTGTGCTGAAGGTCGCAAATGCAAAATATGTCAGGCCAGCAGGAACATTCGTCACAAGAATAACTATCAACAACAGAACGCAGCCATTTGAATTTGTCGTTTTAATGTAGCCATAACGCTATCGTCAGATGGGACTTCCTTCAGGCATCCTATGCTGTCATTGACTGTGGAAGATCTGAGCTACAAATTGAGAAAGCTGTTCCGTCAAGTACATGTAACACGAACTCCCCTGGGAGGTTGTTTGCTGTTGAGAATGTTGAGAAATCCCATTAACAATGAGATGAGTTCCAGTCAACAGCCGAGATGACCAGCTGAACTGTCAAGTGCTTGTCGATCGCAAAAAGCGAATCAGTATAAAGAAGGAAATCTACACAGCAGCGGCTATCTTAAGCATTGCAGGTGGTCAAGGAGAACTTTGGATCACTAATTTTCATGAGCAATCACAACTCATTTCCAAAAGAATGTGTACTGGACAGCTGAAACAGTGCAGGATGGTGAGTTCAATATCATCGATGAAGTCTCATGCTCTGCTATTACTGCCGACAATGCACTACAGGAAACCATTATGGAATTGCATATATGGTCCAGTATGACACGGGAACAACGTCAGCAGGTGTTAACCATACTACACCAATTTTCAGGTGTATTCCGGACCAGCCAGGAGAAGAACTAGAAGAAACGGTCTACAATAAAACACCTTATCAATACTGGGGATCATCCACGAATTAGCCAGCGTTTGTACAGAGTGACACCAGCTGAAAGACGGATAATTCGGGAAGTAGAAGAGAAGATGTAGTACAATGACATTATTCAATATTCAGAGAGAACCTGGTTGTCCCCGGTGGTCCTCGTGAAGGAGGAGGATGGCATGTAGCATTTCTGTGTCAACTATTGGCAGCTAAACAAAATCACAAAGAAAGATGTCTACCCATTGCCATGCACTGACGACACCTTAGGAGCTACATACTTCTCAACCATGGACATGCAGACAGGATACTGAGAAATTGAGGTTGATGAAGCTGACAGAGGAGACTGCTTTCATTACACCTGATGGCCTCTATGAATTCAAAGTCATCCCGTTTCCACTATGTAATGGTCCAGCCACATTTGAACGCATGATGGACAACTTGCTTCGACACCTTAAATGGACGACACGTCTTTGTTATCTAGATGTCATTGTCATTTTCTCAAGGACATTTGCAGACATCTAAACTACCTGTCAAGTGTGTTCAGACAGCAGGACTTCACCTCAACCCAAAGAAATGCCTCTTCATTACCAAAGAGAGAAAAATCCTGGGGCACCTAGTGAACGGAGATGATGTCTGTCCTGATGCAGATAAAGTACGGGCAGTCGTACAATTTCGAACTCCTCAGCACATCTGTGATGTGAAAAGTTTCCTCAGGCTGTGCTCATACTATCATCGTTTCACAGAAGGTTTTTGTAACAAGGAACATCCATTGCAAGAACTTCTACATGGAGACGCCAAGTTTTACTGGAATGAGATGAAAGAAACAGCTTTCCGGGCATTTAAGGAGGCTCTAACTTCCGCACCAGTTCTAGCCTCATATGATGAGAATGCGGAAACTGAACTTCACATAGACGCTAGCAGTTTTGGGATTGGTGCAGTGCTTGTACAAATTCAGGAAGGTGCTGAAAAGGTGATAGCCTATGCATCAAGAGTTCTCTCAAAGTCCGAGAGAAACTACTCTACAACTGAGGAGGAGTGTCTCGCCATTGTCTGGGCTATCAATAATTTCCAGCCATATTTATTTGGTAAACCATTCACTGTCATCACAGACCACCATTCTTTATGTTGGCTGACCAATTTGAAGGATCCATCATGCTGACTAGCAAGATGGGAAATACGACTCCAAGAGTACGATGTCACAGTGGTATTAAAATAAAAAAAAATATTCTGACTGCCTTTCGAGAAATCCATTAGCTGAACACAACAGCATGGATGAAATTTCAGCCGTCACTGAGTTAGGTGACATTACAGCTGAACAGAGTGTTATTACAGACCATAGAGGCCTTGGAGAAAGGAGAATCAACCAAAGAAGAGTTTCAACTGATAAACTGGACATAGTATAAGAGCAAGTATGATCCACTGGCCCCCAAATGGCTACTGGTTGTTTAAGCTCATCTCCGGCCAGCTATACTCTAGTATTTATACGATTCTCCAATATCGGGTCATCTGGGATTCGGGAAGACCCTAGGCTGAATCAGACTTAGGTATTACTGAAAAGGTCTTTACTGATCTGTCAAGCACTATGTGAGTCACTGTAAGGAGTGCCAGAGGCGGAAGCATGTGCCGCAATTACCACCAGAGCAACTGGTAACAATTCCATCTGCAGCAGCTCCATTCCAATGGAATGGAATCGACATTTTAGGTATGTTCCCGAAGTCAACATCTGGTAACCAATGGATAATAGTCTGCACTGACTAGCTCACCCGCTAAGCTGTCACCAAGTCTGTGCCAACTGCAGAAGCTCCAGAGATCTCAAAAGTCCTAATAGAAGACGTTATTTTGAAGCATGGTACACCATGTGTGATGATATTTGACTGAGGAAAATTATTCATGTCAAACCTATTATCAGAGGTAATGTCACATTGCGACATAGTCCACAGAATAACAACTGCCTACAATCCTCAGACAAATGGTCTTACAGAACATTTTAACAAGACGTTAACAGATATGCTGTCTATGTACGTCGATGTTGAGGAGAAGGATTGGGATACAATACTGTCAGTCGTGACATTTGCTTATAATACCGCAAGACAGGACACCACATGCTTCATGCTGTTTTTACTGCTCCATGGCTGTAAAGCTGAGACGACAATGGATACACTGTTCCCATTCCAGCCGGACGACACTCAGGATGACTACGTGAAACAGCTCATCACCAGGGTCGAAGAAGCAAGACAGCTGACTCGCATATGGTCACTGGACGCCCAGGAGAATGACTACCAGTAGTATAACGACAAGCACCGACCTGTTGTGTACAGGCCAGGAGATCTGGCCAAGATTTTTACCCCTGTACGGAATGTTGGGCTATCAGAAAAGTTACTGAAGTGATACTTTTGTCTGTATCGTGTCATAAGCCGCATTTCAGCCTTCACATATGAAGTCAAGGATTATGAACCATCCTCAAAATGTCAAAAACGAAAAGACACCATGCATGTCCTCCATATGAAGCCCTCCCACAATCCCAAAGAACATAGGCAGAAACGTGTCGTTTGTTCAAGGACTCTCAAGACCGTTGTGATAATGATGAAGCCATGACAGGAGGCTCTGGCGCCAGTCATTGTCACCATAAGAAAGGGGTGCAGGCAGAATGGGAGGATTTTTCTGACTCCAGGACATTGCAGGTGGCTCTAAAAGAAACCTACCAGCAGGTCGCTGTTCTTTTTGGAAGGGGAGGAATGCCGCGAGTCTTCAGACGGAAAGCGTGGTGCATCGGTTAGCATTGCTGACTGCTGCACTTGCGGTCCCCAGTTCAGATCACGCCACAAGCAGAAAAAATTTATTTATTTGTATTTACTATTTCTAGAATGTTCTATATGTTTCTTATGTTTGATGTACTTCCAAGTTCCAGAAAATTCTTTCTACGTATAAATAGAGGAGCACTCCAAGCAATAGTCAGTCTGTACTAAGTGTATGCTCCAGACCACCTGCAGTTTGCAACATGACAATATTAGAGGGTAGAACAGCAGTGTTTTACTTTTTGGAAAATTACTCTTAACTAATGACCACTATAAAGTACAGTCCCTGTTAAACTTGGGCACTGGGCTGTCATCAAAGTCATTATGTGCTCACTGACTGCTTAAATTGGCAAAACCATTACCGCCCTCAGAGTAGAATTTTTTACAAGGTAACAGCCATCAACACAGTTTAGAAGAACTGGTGGTGGAGGGAGGAGTCCAGATGGTTGCAGTCATTGAAATCTATCATTTAGCTGCATGCTGTACAACAGGTTGGTCCACACACTTTGATGGTGGGTGCAATGATTGAAGTAGAATTGATAAATCACATGGTTGCTTTCATAGACGGCCTGACATCTGATGAGGTAGGACAAGCCTGTGACAAGACTGGAATGGGTGGCAAGGTTGTACAGGAAGGAGAATCGATGGCAGATGTCAAAGGTAGGTACTGTCTGCTGTTTTAATGTAGACAGAGATGTGGATTAAGCCATCAGTAAGGTGGATGTTGAACTCTAACAAGGTGGCATACTGGGTTTAGGAGGACCCCAGGTGAAATGGGTTGGAGGAGTTGAGGTTGTGAAGGAAACAGGGTAGGGTGTCCTTGTCCCGAGTCCTAATCGTGAAATTATCATCAATAAACCAGAACCAGACATGTGGTTTGGGGTGTTGGAAGCTATGAAGAATTCCTTTAGAAGGCCCATAAATAGGTTGTCATAGGAGGGTGCCCTACAAGAGCCCATGACTGTGGCATGAATTTGAATGTACACTTTTCCTTCAAAGGAAGAGACTTTCGTTTGGATGTAGGTTATGAGAACTGAGGTATTGGGCTTTAAGTGTGAAGGATATTGAGAGAGGTGGTGTTTGACAGCAGTACGGCTAAGGGTATTGAGGGATTTTGGTATACAGAGAAGCAGCATTTACAATGACGAGTCTAGAATCCACGAGGTAAAAGGGTGAGGATGGTGGAGAGTCAGTGAAGGAAATGGTTGGTCTCTTTGATGTGGGACACTAGATTTTGCACAATTGGTTGGAAGTGTCAATCAATGACAGTCAAAATTTTTTCAGTGGGAGCACAGTTACCATGCACAATTTGGCATCCAGGGTTATTTAGTTAGTGGATTTTTGTGAGCATGTAAAACATGGATGTGCGGGTTTGTGTTGGGGCAAAGAGAGACATGGGTTAGGTGGAAAGGTTCTGGGGAGGGCTGTAGGAATTTACCAGGAATGGTATGTCATGTTGAGCCTTTTGGATGGGATTATCCTGGCACAACTTTTATGTGGAAGAATCATGACAATTTGCACAGGCCTTCTGCCACATAGTCACTACGACTCATCGCAACAAGAGTTGAAATTTTGTCTGCAAAGTGGATGATTAGGTTGGAACCCATTTTGAGGTAGTGTAAATCTGTATTTTCTTCTGCCCAAAGGTTGGTGTTTAGAAAGGGACTTACGGAAGAATAGTGAAGTCAACTTGCAGGTAAGAAATTCCTGGGAGGTGAGCAGGTGGTTAAGTAGGAGTAAGAAAGGATCATGGCTGGATTGTGGTATAAAATGGGAGAGGCAGGGTTCATTGTTAGAATGTTGGGATTATGTTGGCTTTTGTTGGAGTAACTGGTGGCAAAGTACTGTTTCCATTAAGTATGTATTGGTAGAAGGAGAAAAGGTATTCGACAAGTCCTCCATGGTTAAATATGGATGTGGGCCTGAAGGAGAGGCCATCCAACTTCCATAATATCCTAGTACACCACAATATAAGACCTGCCCAATCCACCTACTCACCACTTCAACTGCAGTCTTGTCACAGGCTTATCCTACCCCATCAGACGTCAGCCTACCTACGAAAGCAACCATGCGATTTATGAGCCTTACTGCTAGCGATACACAGCTTTTTACATTGGTATGACTGGTATGACTACCAACCAACTGTCCATTAGAATGAATGGCCTCTACCAAATTATGGTGAAAAGCTGGGTGGACCACTCTGTTGCTTGGCATGAAGCTTAGCATAATGTGATCGATTTCAATGGCTGCTTTACAAGCATTTCAAACCTTCACTCCACCACCAGCTCTTCTGAACTGTGCAGATGGGAGTTATCCTTACAATACGTTTTATGGTCTCTCACCCATCTTGGGATCAACCTAAAGTAACTTATAGTCCCCAGACTCCAAGCCACTCCTAACAGTCCACCTCCCCTCCCCTTACCATCCAATACCTCCCACCAAGTCAAGTCTGTCTCTTAACTCCGTGTCACCTTTTCTAATATTGCTTTTAAAATTTTATTTCCTCTTCTTTGCAACTCCCCCTTTTACGCCCCCCGCTCTCAAATACTGCATTCCAAGCTGCACCTCACACTCTCACCTATCAGTAACTTTGCCCTCCTCCTGGCAGTGGAGATTGTTCTACACACACCCTTTGCCTACACTCTTCCCTTACACTCCCTATTCATTTTTTAAGTACAGTCAGATCGTAGCAGCCAGAGATAGCCATCATGTGTGCACGAGTTGTGTCTGAGCAATTGTGTGAATGCACGTTTGCTCTTTTTCCGATGAAGACTGTGGCTGAAAACTTAAAATTGCATGAAATTGTCTTAGCTATGTAGTTCTTTGCGGCTCTATATTTGTCTTTACAATGAGTTGCTGCCTATCCACTATTATTAACATTCCTGTGAGACTGCCTACCTTTAGTAGAGATTGTGTAGCTTCTTTTAGAATATGTCAGGAAAGCTCGCTCGCGCTCTCTCTCTCTCTCTCTCTCTCTCTCTCTCTCTCTCTCTCTCTCTCTCTCTCTCTCTCCCCCCCCCCCCCCCCCCTTACTACTGTTGCCGTCATTTCAAAATTTATCTCAATTGTGTGCTGTACTTGAAACAATGTGTTATGTAAAGGAAAACATTTTGTTTCACATGGAAAGAAGTACCTATTCACAAGTATTTACTGAGCACCATACTACATGAAATGCATATTAAATTTCATTTGTCTTTGCAAAATTCATTTTGGCACTTTGGTTAATTCAGATTAGTATTTTATTGTTGCATTATTTTTATGATTTGGTGGATTCATCATTAGAAATATTTATTACTTACTTCTTCCATTGCAGTATAGATTGCATGGAAAGGTGGTTGTTTCTCAGAGTGAAAGCTCCCTCGACTTCCATGCAATACTGCAACACCTTCCTTATCAGCACTATGACACACACTCATATACATGCAATGATCTGGACGATAATTGTACCGACATGGGTATATGTATAGTTTATCTGGAAAATAAACATGAAATAGTGTAATTACCACAGAATAATAATTTTAATAAAAATATATAAAACTGGAAGGGATGGACGTATAGGGGATCTGGGTGCAAGACAACTAGGTCTTTAGGCACCAAACAAATGTAATAAAAGAGGGGTGTGAACAAAAAAAGGAATAAAAACCAGCAATGAACATAAAGGAAAAGCAATCTATAGTCTGATTAAAATTACTTGCTAGTTTACAGTTCAGGCACTGGAGGTGTTTTCCTCCAATCACAGCACTCAATTTACTGTCTGAAGCGTTTGCTGTTGTTAAACTGCCACATCTACTGGTTACTTCATGTTAATTTCCTTGCTTGGCTCTCTCTTGATTTTCATTGTTGCCTATTCATAGGTATGCCCTTTTTATTTTGTATTTCATCACTTAAATAAAAACCACACACAACTGATATAACAAAATATGTATTGGTGGACAGCACTGAGCACAAGCTACAGAATTCTTTTGTACAAGCTGTGGTTTAATGTCACATATACAAGTAAGAAATCAACTTACATTTACAGAAGCTTCATGCAATTTATGTGAAAATGAGCTCGCTGAAGACTCCAATTCATGGTTGTTACTGGATGTGGCGATTAAGCACATGACTGTAGCACATTAGTTAAGTCATAGAGTCCTATGCTGAAGTTTGTGGTTTCGAAACCCATCATATGTGATTATTTTAATTCTTAAATAAAAATTACTTGTTATTGTTTTTATTGATTTAATTGAATTGTTGAACTAAAACCTTTTTACACATGTTTCATCATATTATTTTTTATTCACTCTTATTTTTCATCCTATGATTCTTTTTTCAATTGGAATCCTCTTGCATTGTTAATAACTTGTAATTAAAGTGTCAAATAGTACTGCTGATTGGTTCATAACAACAGCTTGTGTAACAACTAGCCATATTGAGATAGTTTGCTTTTAGTGCTGTATCTGAAATTTCAAAGCCTCCAGCCTAGAAGCATAGGCCAGAATCGAGACACATGACAAAATTTGAAAACTTTGCTCGCACATGCCTCGCCATCACCTAATTAGAGGGCAGACCATAGGCAAGATTCGCCTCTACCAGTGCCACACAATATAAATTACACCCAATTAAAATGTGGCATACAGTAATCCAGACACCTCAAAGCCTCACAAATTGGGGGCTCTTCTGGTTATAGGAAGAAGCCATGTGTAAACTGATAGTTCCCGATTCAGAGGTGGGTAAGGGCTCCTTCATCCCGCCTGAGCGTCCAGCAGGAGAATCACAACTGATGGACAGTACGCTTCAGCAACATCAACTTATTTGTCACAGAGCCATTCTCCTCCTCCTCCCACAACTGCAGGGACTCAGCCACAACAAAGAAGTGATATCCTGCAAGGAAATCACATCACATTCTTGGCGTCTCTTTGGCAGCCTGATCGGCTTCTTATTACCTCGAAATTATATATTCCATGGAAGATGAATCTTGACAACACAGATGGGTAACACAATGGAACAGCCAAAGGAGGAGTCTTGCTTGGAACCATCAGTGACACCACTGTAAAACCGTGATGCCTATCTAGAACAGGAACAGACTGAAAAGTAAAATCAGGGTTCGGTCTTTCCTAGAAGTCTTCAGGTCTAAAGCAATTCTGGGCCTCTTTGAGAAGCCAAGGCAGAACCCTGCTCCAACTTCAATGTAAAACATTAAAACCAGCCACTCCCATTTCTAGAAGGCAAGCAAATCCCATATGGCCATCTCTTTCGCTGCCAACTAGCAAAGAGCCTTTCCACTGGAGGATGAGGAATGGTAAGGCATGCAGGTGTGAAAGGTGTAGACAGTTTTATATGCTTGGCACACCAAGAATAGCCATCACCTGGTAGATTGTGGTGGCTCCACAGACTCAGCACAGAGGCTCGGTATGAGGCTTGCTCCGAATGCCTCAGTGGTTGGCCGAATTCCCTTCACGGTGTACCGAATCCAACTCGTTAAATAGGACTGCCGTGCAGACCTGTACACTGAGCAACTATAATCAAGATGAGATTGCACAAAGGCTCTGTAAAATTTGAGCAAACAAGTTCTGTCTGCTCCCCACATTTTAAAAATCCCAGTGTTTTGAGACACCGTGTCTTCAGATCCTTAAAGTGTGCCAACCCTGTAAGTTTGGATTCTAATGTGAGGCTCAGAAACCTAACTGTGTTTTTAAAACTCAGAACAGTGCCCAACATCAGTTTTCTCTGCCCATACAGCCAACCATCTAAAGGTTAATTGCAACTGTCGTGTTGTCATCAGAATAAGAAGGAGAAATATTAAAAAAATATATAAACAAATAAAAAAGTCATCCACTAATAGAAAACACGGGACAGGGCATTTAACTATGGATGTTATTACTATGGCAAACAAAGTCACACTTAAACTACTACCCTGAGGGACACCATTCTCATGCTCGAAACAACCAGAAAGGGTGTCACCAACTCTGTATCTAAAATAGTGTGGAGAAAGAAAGGACCAAATCAAAATTGGAATATAACCACGAAGACCCCAGTCCTGGAGCCAAATAGTATCACAGACCTTCTCAGTGTCAAAAAATATACTCAGAAGGTAATGCCGGCACAGGAAAGGCTGTCGTATGGTCATCCAGACAAGACAGTGGTTCACCATCCACTCTAAGGTCCCCCCCCCCCCCTACACACAGCAAGTCAGGGCAACTATCAGAGCATGTGCAGTCTTTTCTGGGTTTTAAAAGACTAAAATGAACTCCGTTCACGAGTCGGGGAACTGGCCTGATGCCCAGATAAAGTTAAAAAGATAGAGGAAATTTCCTTTTCATGTGTTGCAAAGTGTCTTATCATACTGTAGTGGATTCCATCATGACCTGTAGATGTGTCACGAGCAGCAGACAAGATAAAATACAGCTCCCACATAGAGAAGGGGGCAGTTATACTCATCAATGTGGACCAGAAGGCTCACCCCAAAACAGCAGTTACTGGACAGCACCCTCCTCTCCCAGATGGTCTCCCATGCAACTGAAGTTTAGTGGAGTGGTTAATGGAATTCAGGAAGTGTTGTCATGAGCTCTTCTTGCTCTCTTGAATACTTTAATGACATATGATCCTTGCCACATGAAAGGCTGCAAGTTTCTCTGCAGATGGCCGGCCCTTTAACCTATGCAGAGCCATCTGTCTTTTTGTCATTCAACCAAAAGACAGTGTCTTCTTGGCTGTCGTGAAGACCGTGGAAAGGATGCATCAGCAGTGTGATAGCTCATTTCGTTGGTCGATTCAGTGTTTTAGGGGGACAAAACTGCGATGGTCATCAGTCCCCCATTCCATCACTGCATGTCACAAGATGATGCATAAATGTTCAAATGTTGAAAATGTTTGTAGAGCTTAAGGGACTTTACTGCGGGGTCATCAGTCCCTCATGCATAAATGTGGGAAAAGAATGCACAGGGTTTAAAGTAACAAAGGGTTGGAAAATCCCAAAGAATTAGTAAAAAATCAACAAAGGCAATAAAAGACAACAAGAAATGAGAAGATCACACAAACACTTAGTAACGAAAGATACAAAGCTGATGTCTATGGTTGGATGACCACAAGATTCAAAGCAGGAAAAGTCAGGCACGTGGCAACACAAGGAAATCTTCAATAAGAGGACATGAGACAGAAGAAACACAGACAGTGTACTGAAGCAAAGCTCTAAGGAGAGTGGTAAAAACCACCATCACCAATCTAATATATAAAGCAGAGTGTCCATATATTTGTACGTGTTGCATACAAATCTACAGTTTTGTTCCAATCTTTATGAAATTTTGCACACACAAGCTTCAATCCACGAGGACAGTCGCCGTAAGTGTAAGAATCACATACAATATGTAGTTCACGAGATATGATGTTATAAACAATGAAATGTGTCTAAAACTGCTGCATTTAGCGACAATGCTGCTCAATTTCTCCTAAACCACTGGACCAATTTCAACCAAATTTGGTACACACATTCCTTACGTGAGATAACAATTGCCGTACAAGTACGAACCACAACGACACATGGTTCAGGAGATATAATGTCGTAAACAATAGGAATCGCAGAAAACTGCCCCATAATGTGGCGAGACTATATAAATACGCTATATGAGAATAAGAGTACTTAACGACTTGCAACAAACTTTAAACATAATTTCAAACCTTTATTAAACTTTTCCTCACTGGCAACCACAGTAAAATGATGAAAGGAAAAAAGTTTCTTGCTTACTACTTTTCCGCTGTTTATGGAGTAAAACTACAGCTCTTGGTATGATGTTACAATTTATAATTTGAACACTACAAATTGTAGCGACAGGAAATTTTATAGACAATATACACATATATAATTGAATGTAGCTTCTAAATTTTATCACATTCCGACCTGTAGTTCATGAGATATGAGCACATAAACAGTAATGTTCATGAAAAACCGCCCTGTCACACACCAAGTTTTAATCTATTACTTCTTTACTACTAATTGTATCCCCCAAGAGATTTTACAGACATACAGACATTGTACATATGAATATATACCTCAAAAAATGGCAGGAATAAATAAATACCCGAGCAACGCCGGGTTTTCAGCTAGTAAGACTTAAAACTGAATCGGCCATTTTGGCAGCATCACATAAAGCATCTGATAAAACAGCAGGAAAATTAAAACTACACCACAGGGCGGCTAAAATAGCACAGTCCCACAAGATGTGACCTACCGTCAAGCGGGAGCCACAGTGACATTCGGGTGGGTCCTCACCACAAAGGAGGTATGCTACTCACTACCCCAAACCTTTGAAACCAGATGGCGCAACACAGACCGAAGATCGGAAGACGTTAGGCTGATATCCAGCACAGACTCATCGACAGCCCGTTTAGCGAGCCTGTCGGCAAATTCATAGCCCGGGATACCAATGTGACCTGGAGACCAGACAAACACTGATGAACTGGACCGGTCAAGGGCAGGAAGTGTCTCCTGTATGGCTAACACCAGGGGAGAATGAGGGTAGCACTGGTCCAGAGCTCGAAGGCTGCTCAGGTAGTCGCTGCAGATAAGGAAGGACTCACCTGAGCAGGGCTGTGCCTGCTGGAGAGCCTGGTACATGGCCACCAGCTCTGCAGTGTAAACACTGCAGCCATCTGGCAAGGAGCACTGTTTGATATGGTAGTCATGGAAGTAAGCAAAACCAATGTGGCCCTCAACCACAACCATCTGTGAAGACCAGGTTGTGTCCAGGGAATGAAGCAACGACAGCAAGGGACTGACATCGAAGAGCCTCAGGGGGAACAGTCTTTGGGTCCATGGGCCAAATCAAGCTGAGTACAGGGCCTTGGCATGCACCACAGAGGTGCATGTGCATGGGCCTGATACGGAGATGGAAGAGGGAAAGACTCTAGTTCCAATATATGGGACTAGATGCGATAGGTGATCGTGTGATCTGATCAGGGTCGCAGGTTGTTGGGGATGGACGAACACATCTGAGAAAAGCGGATGATAGTTCTGATGGCCTGACGAGCTATGCTCATGCAATGGGTTGCATAGTGACGTTACAACAACATGCAACACTGTTTGGAGTGCAAAGTGCACTGGTTTGACAGCAGAGAGTGTCTAAAGTTGCAACAAGTGAACTCGCAATCGGCCACTGTGGTGTGGTGGGACGCCCAGCTTCGCTTTGGCAAATGGAAAGCCCACTGGCAGACATGAAGTCAGGTCCAACTGCCATTTTTCCTGCAGGAAAAGGGATTTTTAGATATTATGATGACATTATTCGAGTTACAGATTAGCATGTAGTGGCAAGTGAAAGAGGAAAACAACCCGATTCAGATGAGATGTGGACATCATTTATATTAATTTTATATCAAAAGTTATTCAAAAATCTAATATTCACTCACTTGGAAACATCCAGAAGCTACACTAATTGAAGTACAGTAATGAGCGAGGGCTCAAACGATAGGTCTCATTGAGACACAAAGTTTGGTGTAATATTATTATATTCAACATTTATATTGCACTTTTAAGGGGAACAATAGTGGCTTGTTAATAAAAATTAATACAAGACAGATACACAAACAGCAAGACAGTAATAAGTTGCATGTGTTCTAAACACACATTATGATCTGTTTAGATATATTATTTTTGATTATTTTAATATGTTGTCTTTGTGTAAACTAAATTAATTTGTTAATGATCATAATTTGTTTAAATTTATGAGCACAGTAATTCAGAACAGTGCATTGGAAAGAGAACTCTGAAATGTACCTGAAAAATCACTTAGTGATTACTTAAATATTCATTGCGTGATGGCCAAAAGACATTTATTAGTTATTCTGAAAAAGTTCATTTGTTTAAACTTAAGATTTTGGAGACATTATTAGTGTTAGAAATTAAAGTATGTATTTGTATTATATCTTAGGGCTCATCTAACAATACCGTCATCTCCACATTTCAATCATTATTGAATAAGTTCTGTACACTACTGGGAGAGCCACTGAACGTCGTCGGGGGACGTATTACTTGAAAGACCCCACATATCGTATACAAGGGGGTGCCGGGAGCGGCTCAGGATCAGTCGACAGCAGTTCAGTCTCGATGGCAGACTTGTGTTGCGAGTGCAGTGAAATCAAGTGAGACAATAGGTGACAAACATAGCCGCAGAATCCGTTGCGCTGGACTCTGAAATATTTTGAACATGTGTGGACTTTGATTTTGAACAGTAGTCAGAACTTGGATTTTTGGATAGAACAATGAACTTTCATAGCAATCATTTTAGGAACATTATCCAAATGATTGAATATTCATATTGGTATTTTGTTAGCAATATTGGGGGCTCAAGCTAATCATACCAGACAAAGTCTAACGGATTTAGTGGTTCTCGCCAGACATAATTGTGCAGTGGGAAATAAACAATTTTAGTAAAAACGCAACCCACATATTGTAGTCAGTTATTTAGTAGATGCTGCCCTAGTTTAAAAATTCCCTGACTTTGAAACTGAAAGTTAAGTTTTACAAATAAATGTATACGGTACAGATAGCAACGAGCCAAAAGGTAGCAGGAATAAGTCATCCCCTAAGACAAAGGTTGTTTAAGGGTCTGTACAGTTACAGGACCACAGAGGTGGGACCCTGGGCTCCACAAGCAGACTCAGTGGGGCTGGTAAGGAAGGCACCTGCCACCTAGTGAGAGTCTGGAGAGAGAAAGCTCAGAGCTCGCTCAGTACAGTGACGTCCACGCGAGCAAACAGGACAGACATTGCCAGACGGAGCTTAGTGGCTCGCACCAAGTATTAGCTAGCCAGCCGCCAAGTTGGCCATCACCTCGCGACCCACACCTAAGGGACATACTAAAGTTAAGTTCAACTCATTGTAAATAGTATTTGACTAATAAATAGATCTTTGTTCTGGAAGTGGCAATGCTCATTTCATGACCTATGCATAAATGTTCTGAGATATTGGCCAGAACAGGTTGGGAAGGGAAAGTACAGATTTGTATCCTTTCCCCAGTGTTTTCCAATCTGCAAGCAGAAATTGGAGCAGCAATTAAAATTCAGGGAGAATAAATTAAAACTTTGTCGTATGCTGATGACACTGTAATTCTGTCAGAGACAGCAAAGGATCTGGACAGTGTCTTGCAAGGAATATATGAAATGAACATTATCAAGAGCTAAACAAACAAGGGTGAGTGAATGTAGTCTAAGAAAATCAATTTATGCTAAAGGAATTAGATTAGATAATAAGACAGACAATGTATGGCTCAGTAGTACAGAGGTAAATTGCCATACTATGAATGCCAAGGCCACAGGTTCGATCCCTGCCAGGTCCTAGGATTTTTATCTGTCACTTTCCACTTCTTTCTTCTCTGGCAATGTTGCTGATGTGAAAAATATCAAGTAGCACCATGGTTAAGACAAAGTAATAGATTAGTTATGTTATTTGGATAGAAAAGTAACTTCTGAAGGCCGAAGTAAAGAAGATACAAAAATGCAGAATGCCTATGGGAAGCATTTCTGAAAACCAAAATTTGTTGACATCCAATATTGATCTCAATGTTAGGAAATCCTGTTTGAAAGCATCTGTCTTGAGTGTAGCATTGTAAGGGAATGGAGTGAAACGTGGACAATAAGGAGTTAATACAGAAATATGATAGACAGCATTTGAAGTGTGGTGCCACAGACAAATGTTGAAGATTAGATGGGTAGATCGTGTAACTAATGAGGAGGTGCTGAAGATAATTGGGGAGAATAGGAATTTCTGGCATATCTCAACTAACAAGGAGCCCACATAGGTCTCAGATAATAGAATTTTTTTTTATATTTATGGTATGTGAAGTTTGGAACTCAACTAACAAATGGCCAAAGCTAGGAGACACAACTTTAGAAAAGTCTCGAGAAAATCGGTTAAGTTTTCCAAGTACATGTAAGTACCAGTAAGTAAAACATTCGCATCACAATTCGAGATAACTCGGGTGCTAGAGTTAGGGCATTGCAACAAGAGGATGAGTGGTTCAAATCCTGTGCTGGCATCCCCCCCCCCCTCTCGAATAGTTGCAGCATGGTAATTATTATGGACAATGCACATATTTCTGTTTATTCTGAATTTTCTATCCTTTATAAAAGGTCGTGAATAAATGATGATTTAAACATGTAACCAACCAACCAATCTAACTCTGATTTGATTTTGGAAAGGACCAAATGAAAAACGCCATCAGTCCCTTGTTCCAAATATAGGGATCGTACAGTAAAGACCGCTAAAACATTCTGTCAAACTTCACCAAACATAGGAGTTAACACATCAAGAAATAAAAGACGCAAATAAAAAACAGGTAAAAGAAGATAAAGGTGTAAAGAGGATACCAGAGTGTCTTGGCTGGGTGACCACAGAAATAAAAGTAGAACATCCGGCCACTCTGTTACACGTTAAAACCACCTACCTTAAAGTGTTAGATAAGTGGAGAACAGAGATGGTGGACACTCAATAAAATTGATATGGTACGACACAATCCAGTTGCATGAATAAAACTTAAAACTGAATCAACCATGGAGGCACTGTCTGCTAAAACCAAGCTCAGGACATCAGGGAGATTAGAACACCGCCTCTGGGTGGCTATGTTAGGGCAGTCCAATAAAATGTGGGCTGCTGATAAATGGGTGCCACAGCAACACTGAGGTGGGTCCTCAAAATGGGGAGGTGACCATGTGTTAGCCAAGTATGGCCAATGGGGAGCCGGCAGAGGATGACAGAGTCGCTGCGAGGGTCTGCATAGAGGACCTCCAGACATTTGTTGTCTCCTTTATAGACATCTATTTGTTGGGCACTTGTAGGGTGCACCATTCAGTTCTCCAGAAACAGAGAACTCTATGGCGTAATGTTGAATGGAGATCAGTAGGTGGAATACCTACTTTTAGGACAGGTTTATGGGGAGCCTCTTTTGCGAGCCTGTCAGCCAGCTCGTTGCCTTCTGTCCCGACATAACCTGGAGTCCAAAGTAATTTCACTGACTGCCCACGTTGTTTGATGGTGTATATGGACTTTTGTATGGCAGCAACCAAAGGACGGTGTGGGAAACACTGGTCGATGGCTCTTAAGCCACTCAGGGAGTTACTACAAATGACGGAGGACTCCCTGGGGCAGTAACGGATATGTTCTAGTGCACGATAGATGGCTGCCAGCTCCGCAGTGAATACACTGCGGCCATCCAGCAGGGAGCATAACTCATTAGGTCCTGCAAGCATATCGGCAAAGCCGACATGACCCTCTACCATTGAGCCATCAGTGTAGACTACTGAAGAGCTCCGGAATCCATGAATAATTGATAAAAATTGGTGGCAAAGTGTCTCAGGATGAACTGAGGTTATGGAATACTGTGACAATTACAGTCGAAGGGGAGGCCAACGTATACACCATGGTGGTGTATGCTAGTGGAATTGGAAGAGATATGGTAGGGGAACAGACTCCAATTCACTCAGAAGAGACCTAACATGGACACCAGCTGTCACACCCGATCTCTACCGTCTTTGGGAAATGAGGAGTACTGTATTAGGAAAAAGGAGACAGTGGTTCAAGTGGTTAGGTGAACCGATGGTAGCAGCACAATTCGCCAGCAGTTATTGCCGCCTGATTCACAGGGGCGGTATCCCAGCCAAAACAAGGGGACTATTCACAGGGCTTGTTGGACTGGGTCCAACATCTGCAATGCTCAAGGTGATGCCGAACCATAAACAATGCTACCTTAGTCCAGTCATGACAGAACAAGTGTATTATAGCAACGCAGCAGCGTATTGCTGTTAGCACCTCAAGTGGTGTTACTAAGGCAGAGGAGGGCATTAAGGTGCCGCCAGCACTTCTGTTTAAGCTGACAAATATGAGGAAGCCATGTCAGCCAGTCATCTTGCTCTAGTCCCAAGCTGTGGATATGGGTGGACTGTTTGACACCGACAGAAATGCGTAATGCACATCTTGGCGGCAGTGAACTGAAACCCATGGAAGAGAGCCCATGTTTGCGCCTTGCATATTGCTCACTGCAGCTGCCGTTCAGCAACACATTCACTCAAAGAACTAAAATATATGCAGAAGTCGTCAGCAGGGAGGGAGGTGCTGATGACCCTACTGCTGCTGCTGCTGCTGCTGCTGCTGCTGCTGCTGCTAGGCCATTAATAGCCACTAAAACACAGGGACCACTCAACACACAGCCCTGGGGAACCCCGTTCACCTGGATTGCAAAGAACTACAAGAGGCGCTAATCTGTACACGGAAGGTGTGCAGTGCTAAACAGTTTTTGATAAAAAAATGGAAAGCGAGCCCTAAAACCCATTCGTGTACCGTATTAAGAATGTGGTGTTGCCAGGTCATGTCATAAGCTTTAGATAAATCGAAAAAAGACAGCTATCAAATGTTGGTGTCTTCAAAATGCTGTTCGGATGGCAGACTCTAGGTGGACCAGATTATCCAAGGCTGAGCGCTATTAGCGGAAACTACCCTGGCACGAAGATAGTATACCACAAGACTCAAAGTGCCAGCATAGCCGCCGGCCTAGTAATTCGTAAAGAACATTGAGACTGATGGGTCTGCAGCTGTCCAATTCGTGCGGGTTTTTTCCAGGTTTGAGCACTGGAACGATGATACTCTCTCTCCACTGAGAGGGAAAGACACCATTACTCCAAATGCAATTAAACATGGCTAGAAGATGTTGCTTCGACTTCTCTAAAAAGCGTTTTAACATTTGACTGTGGATGCGGTCTGACCCAGGGGCTGTGTCAGGGCAGCGAGTAAGGGCACTGAGGAATTCCCATTCACTAAATGGAGCATTGTACAGTTCCACATGATGAGCCGAGAAGGATAGTTTCTTTCGCTCCTCCCATTCTTCCAAGGCGCAAAAGGCTGGTGAATAATGCACAGATGCTGAACTCTGTGCATAGTGCACAGCGAAGTGTTCGGCAACTGCATGTGGATCTGTGCAAACTGCTCCATCCACGGAAATCCCAGGCACACTGAAAGGACTCTGGTAATGATAGACACACCTGATCTTTGTCCACACCTGGGATGGAGAGGTACATGATCCAGTGGTAGACACATACCTATCCCAGCACCCCTGCTTGCATCTTCTAATTAACTGTCGGGCTAGGGCATGAAGCCGTTTAAAACCAATGAGATTCTCCAATTATGGGTGCCATTTGTGATGCTGCAGAGTGCGGTTGCGGTCTTTAATCACCATAGCAATCTCCGGCAACCATGTGGGCACTGTCCTCTGCGGGGGTGATCCCAAAGAAATGGGGATTGCACACTCAGCCGCAGAAATAATGCTCGAGGTAGCACTGTTGACTACCACATCTTTGTTAGGATACATTGGAGAACCAACTATGGCAGCAGAAGTAAAAATGTCCCAATTATCCTTATTACATGCTCATCTAGGCAAGCTTTCAGGGGACTGAGACTGGGGTAGTGACAAGAAGATGGGAAAGTGGTCACTACCACACAAATCATGCACTCTCCAGTGGATAGATGGAAAGAGGCTAGGGCTACATACTGACAGGTCGATGGCCAACTAGGTACTGTGCACCACACTAAAATGCGTGCTACCACAGCCAGTAATCACGGTACCATCCCACAATGGGTTATGGGCGTTGAAATCACCCAATACCAATTAAGGTGGGGGTAGTTGGGCAATCAGAGCAGCCAACACGGGTTGGTGTACTTCTCCATCAGAAGGGAGGTAGATGTTACAGATGGTAATGTCCACTGCAGCCCTTACACTGACAGCCACAGCTTCCAAAGGCGTCTGCTGTGGAACAGCTTCGCTGTAGACAGAGGTAAGGAAGTAGGTGCTTACTCCACCTGACGCCCTACCACAGTCTGCACTATTCCAATAATAACCCTGATAGCCACGTAAGGCAGGGAAATCAATACAGAACGCAGGTGAAGTGCTGAGAAGTTGTCACAGCACAGCTAAGTGGGGGAAAAAACCACCACAATTCCACTGGAGTACGTAATCTTTCAACAAAAGGCCATGAAGGGACAGATAAAGCACATCATTTCATAGGTTAACCTGCTGCCGCCGCCAATGGTGAACCCACAGACTCCAGGACCATTGATTCAGGAGAGCTGGTGAGTGGGAGTTCCTCAGGGGATGCAAGAATCTCAACCTTGTTTTCAGAGACAGAAGATGTAATTTGTGGCTTAAGAGCCACTAAAGGGTCTTTTTTCTTCTGCTTCTTACTCTTTTTGCCCTCTCACTGACCCTTAGGTTTCTGGGCCTGAAAGAGACTGAGAAGCCCAACAACCAGTGGCATTGGGATCCATCAACTGTTGGCTGGGGTCTTCCATGGCACTTGTTGAAGCCTCAGAAGAGATAGCCCTGAGGGATCCCTTCCTCGTGAGAGGTGTCCGAGAAGGATGTCGCTTCTCCAGCCTGGGGATTGGGGACTGACGTCCCTGATGGTTGGGGCGAGGTTGCTCCCAAAGGAGGTTGTAGGGGAGCTGAAGGTGAAGAATAACCCCCAACCATTATGGGGGCAGAGGGAATCTGATGGTACTGGTGGTCCACAGTGGTTGACCCGAAGAAAGCGGGAATGATGTGATTGCAGCAGATGATGATTTTAATGCTACAGGGTGAAGTCTCTCATACTTCTTCCTGGCCTCAGTATAAGAGAGTTTGTCCATTGTCTTGTACTTCTTTATTTTTCTTTGTGGAATACTGTGCAGTCTAGAGAATAGGGCAGATGGTGTTGCTCACAGTTAACACAGATGGGTGGGGGAGTACAAGGAGTGTCCTGATATAATGGATGTCCGCAGTCCCTGCATGTGGGGCTGAAGGTGCAATGTGAAGACCAAATTTCCAACATTTAAAGCACCTCATAGGTGGAGGGATATAAGGCTTTATGTCACAGCAGTATATCATAACCTTGACCTTTTTGGACAAAGAATCGCCCTCAAAGGCCAGGATGAAAGCACTGGTAGCTACCTTTTTGTCCTTAGGCCCCCTGTAGATGCACCTGATGTAGTCAACACCCCGCCACGCGAGCTTGGCATGTAGTTCATCATCGGACTGCAGGTGATCACGATGGAAGATAATCCCCTGAATCATGTTCAAACTTTTGTGAGGGGTGATGGAGACAGGAACATCTCCCAGCCTGTTGCAGGTGAGTAGTGCCCTCGAATGTGCAGGAGATTCTGTCTCTCAGAATGGACCCACTCCTCATTTTGGACATACCTGCGACTTCCATACCTATACTCAAGATTCTCTACAAAGAATAGTGGCTTCGTTTCCATGAACAATTCCCCATTTGATTGTGTACACACGATAAATTTTGATGAGTATGGCTCATCCCTTTCTCTAGCCCTCCCATGGAGTAGCCAGGGAAGGGAACAATTGGGGATCATATTGTGCTGCACTGAAGTCAGCCCTGCCTCTCAGAAACGGTTTTATGTCCGCCAACTTTTCAAGGTCTTTTCATTGTGTTCCCACGAGCAGCTAGGTATATAAAGGTCCACCGAGACAGAGCCGCACTTGCCTGCGTAAGCCTAATATAACTGAGGTGCGCCAGGTTCCCCGGAGGTGGATCACTAGCGACTGTTCCAGCTCAACAGCCATGCATCTGCTCAGGACCCCAGATTCATCAAGCCCATACTCAGCAAATTAATGCTGAGCCCCCTGAGTGGAATCAAACTTCTGTGCGAGGAGTAACTTCATGGAGAATGTGAACAAATTTAGAATGTTTTGGTGAGGCAATTGTCAACAGCCATAATATATTTCATAAAATGTATTTTAAAAAACCATCAGCTGTTTATTCAAAACCTTATACATCTATCAGTTTCGGTCAACAGACCATCTTCATGGATAAACTGTACAAAAAATACAAAATAAACGTAATTAATGTGCACAAACACAGAGGAAATAATCAGCAAAATTACATATAAAGAGACTGAAAATGGAGAATCATGTCAATTTAACATACAGTTAAAATACTTACAATGTGTTAAAACAGAATGGTAAAATGCATCAAATAAAATACACCTGGCTGAGACCAAAAGGAGTCAGTATAACAAAGTGTTAAAATTACAGTGGGTATCTTAGATAAAAACCAATCAGTCAAACATAACATAAAAGGTAAGAACAGACTATGAATAAAAATTGAGGGAGTGCCTTGTGCAAATTGCATGAGGCAGAGACGATGAAACCTATGTTATCGATGTTAGTAATACCATTCATGGATGTACAATATCTTTGGATGAACATCTTTGGACACAAGTGTAGACAAAGTTACAAGGTGTAGTCATCAACAAGTTACAACGAAATTTGTGTATACAAAGGTTAACAACAACATATAAAGTGTGGTGTAGTAAAATACAGTGTCACAACATACAAAACAAAACAAAACATAAGAAGTTATTACATCAATACATTGTGTTATAAATAAGAAAATAGAAAGTGATCATCATCATAAACAGGTTTCATACGTCAAGATCGAAGATTATACAAACAACATTGTTCACACAAGTGTGCAGATCGAGTCCCACATGAACGTGGCAGAGCAAATTGTACCAATATGATAATTACATATGTAGAGTAGAATGTCAAAGTCCTAATTGCTGTGAAGACAGTAGTGTAATAAATGTGAAGTGGGTAGCGTAATTATTAACAGGCAGGTATTGTAGCTTTAGTACAGAGTAGGACAATATATGCTTCTTGAATTATATAGTAAGGTACAGTATACCGAGACATAAGGCTGCTTGTCACTTACACAAGGATGTTGTTCAGAGGGGGGGGGGGGGGTGTTCAATCTTGTGTAGTAAAAGTAACATATAGAAATTTGAAATGACAGGTACCATGTGCATAAATAAACCATTATCCTATAGAATCATGTCAATATGGCATAGACCAGAGGCAACAACCCACAAAAGAGCTGTGGGCTCCCTGGGGGTCAGCTGCTTGGAAAGCCATTAGTAGCTATGGAGATGACTTTCCAAAACAGCGTCTTACTCTTGACAAAGTGAACAATCAAAGACAACAGTCATTAGCTTATTGTGAAGCCAATACTTAAAAATTTTAACTTTAAGTATTTTTGATTGAAACCATCATTATTAACTACCCTTTATAAAATATAGAAAATTATTAAATTAACAAAAAATACCTGCATTTTTTGTAAAAATTACCATTATATATTAAAATTGTGTAAGTATTCAAACACAATGAAAAGAAAGGGGGGGGGGGGGGAAGGGAAAATCTGTTACAGCAGTGTTTGAACCACTGACCCTACAGGTGTGAGGCCACTATGCTACCATCTGAGCTACACTGACAGATGCTGCAACTTCTTTAATTACTGGTACTTACATATACTTTTAAATCATCAAAGTCTATGTTCTGGATAAATTTTGAGAGTTGTGTCAAATGCCTTTTGGATGATTGTTACTTGAGTTCTGAACTTCACGTACAATTAGAAAAAAATTAATTCAAAATTTGATACCCATGTGGTCTCCTTTGAAGAGAAGGTATTCATTGGCGGGGGACATTCCGAGACATCAAGGAATTTGTCAATTCAGCATTTGTGGCAACTATTTGGGGTAAAAATTGCAGAGGGAGACCTAGAGACATATATAGTAATGAGGTTTAAAAGATGTAGGGTGCCATTCTTATTTCGGAGATGTAGGATCTTGCACAGGACAGGGTAGTGTCAAGAGCTGAATCAGACCAGTCATTGGACTGAAGGCAACAACAACAACAACAACAACAACAACAACAACGATGAAACAGTGAGCAAAAATAGCATCTTTATCAGCTGGATTGGGAGTAGAGTAATGGCTGGGCTCATATTATGCTCTAAATTTAAATAGTTTATGGAAATATTTTGTTTATTTCTTCTCATTACCTCTCCAGACACAAATTCACTAATAAAATGTATTTGAATTAAAGGAAAACTAAGTCTTTCTTGGACTCCTATGTGGTACTATAGTCTGAAAGAAAATTAAAACATCTAAGTTTTTGAAGAAAGTGGGATTGTTAACTGGCTCTTCCCATCATAAAACTGAAAGAGACTGACAGCCCACTAAAGACATTAAGTCAAAATATGACAGGAATATGCAAAATTGAAGGCAACTATTATTTATTATAAATAAAAATATATGACTACTGATCACATGACATTGAACCACGAGTTACACAAACGTAACCTCCCTGAGGTAAACTTAATCGTGAATTGAACACTGACTTACCATTGTTTTAAATGGACGTTTCAATCGAATTTACTTTTTAAGGTTTAGTTGTAAGAAACTAAACTACTAAAATAAACATCTGAAGTATACTTTTTGCTATAGGGTTCATAAACATGATCAAAAGACAATAGTTTTTATAGTATACTGAACGATATTTATTAACACCTGTGAACAAATCTGAGATACAAAACCTCAATTTCTCCAGCAAGTTTTGGCACTTTGAAAAATATAAATAGATATTGTGCATACCTGGGTGAAAATGGAATATTATATTTATAATATCTTGATCTCCCCATGTTATCTTCAGTTTGTATTCTTTATATATTGGTACAACATAGTCTGTCCACCGGAAAGTGCGCATCCTGGTAAGGTTCATTAACATGACCCCAGAGTTGACTCCTAAGTAGACAGAAAGAATGTGTGTAATGAACATTTACACTTAAGCAATCACAGAGCAACAACCAACAAAATCATAGCAAAAAAGGAAATGAGAAAATACTGCAAATGCCAACGGCACACAAGTCACTCAAGTGATGTCAACTAAGACGACTTGCACTACGATGGCCCAAAAATCCCATACAGGATCTCCAAGCCAACAATGACATTCGATCATTCAATTTTTCATTTCCTCCTCCGCCTCCCTCCCTCCCTCCTCTCTCTCTCTCTCTCTCTCTCTCTCTCTCTCTCTCTCTCTCTCTCTCTCTCTCTCTTTCTCTTTATTTCTGTTTTTTACATAATCAAAAGACACTAAAAATATTTTTTTCGAATAGGAGAGACATGTGGAATTTATGTACAACTAAGACCTGAAATATTACTGCCAGTTGTAAGATATGTCTTTAATAACAGTTCTTAAAAAAGAAAATAGTAATAGTCAAACTCTAATGTCAAGATATTTACACGCTACTCCAAGGTATGGCCAACAGTGGTGTATCACTGAGTACTCCCTAATTTTGTAGCTTCTTGTAATGACATTTCTTGACGTATAATCTTGTATAACATGGTTACAACAAAACTTCATTGATCTATATCTGGGTTAGGAAAGTTACTTTTTAAAGAAACTAAGTTACAGTTAAAGTTACTTCCCTGAAATGTAACTTAGTTACAGTTATAGTTACTGTACATCAAAAGTAACTGTAATAATTACAAGTGTCTTTACAGTTATTTTTACAGTTACTTTTAAAAATTTTAATTCATTTGTAAATCCGTAATGAACCTCACATATAGAAAGGAAATAAGCTTTATTGTCAATCAATAATTAAATACATTAAAACATACATAATTACTGGATAATTATATAAATTGTCCACAGAATCTTCTGTCTCAGTGCATCTCAGTTGCAATGTTTGCCCATTTTCAACAGGAAGAGCCTAGAAACCCTTGCATATTTGTTCCATATTTCAAAGGGACTGATGACCATTGCAGTTTTGTCCCTCTTAAACATCCAACCAACCATATTTCAAAGCCAGCCCTATCTCATTACTGTCCCCACAGTTTCAGAAGCTTTGGATGAAGGCTTATTTAAACGTTTAATAGTAATCCAACATATAATACTTAATTTATCATATATTCATTTTTGTTTTCACATTAATCCAAATCATCATTTTCAATAAAGGAAACTTCTTCAGCCTCAAAGTCACTCACACTACAAATGAATGTGACAAGGAATCTTCTGCTGATGATCCCCTTTTCACATTCTCGTTTAGTACACACTGCTGCCTCCTTCATACATTCATTTCTGCTTTGCGAAAAGCGCTGTAGAACAAAATGTCATCGCTCTTTCATAGGTCACCAACTAACGTAACTTGACGACTACTCATTTTACAAAACAAGATAACTAATACTATTGTTATTGCTGAGGTGTTAAAACAATTCAGTCTCTCATTTGTCATCTACAATACAGCCATTTTCTGAAGGAAGTCATGGTTCTTTTTCAATATTTTTATGACACTGAACCACAGGCACTCCTCTGTTTCTTATTAGGTGATGAGTAGGTAAATGTTGCTTCTTGTCTACTTCATTTCATAAAGGAACACACGGAAAGACAGCATGTAGACAGAGCAAAACCGAACACAGCCCACTGCAAAGGAGCATTTAGTGATAGCAAGGAAGCAACGACAATTGTTTCTTTACCAACACAGCCACGGAATACAGCTTTTGTGTTGCCAGCATGTTATGAAAATCGGTACCCTAGGTCCGAACTAGCAGTGACCAATGTTCCAGAACTTGTTTCAAGCTCATTGTAAACGCGACTTAAGACAAACAATGAGCAATGAACTAACATGTACATTAATTCTTAAGTTCGCTGTGGAGTTCCGACTGCTCTCAATTGTTTTCCCATCAACACACAGTTTGCAGCGAAAGAAATAATTTTTTCCATCCAATGTAAAAAATTTTGAAAACTTCAGCATGAACTGGCCAAGGCAGGATTGTGTCATCTTCCTTCTCCATGTCAAAAGGAGACTGCACGCTGTTTACGTGTGATTGTTTTACTCTGGTTGTTTTACATAACTATAAAAAAAATGTTATGAATGAATGAGCACTATTAAATGTTATAACAGTACTATAATGTATAATTCATACGTTTCCAACATACATTGTTAGAAAGATTTAACTTAGAAACAAATATTGTTTCTGTCTTGAGATTCTAAAAAAATAAAATTAATAACGCCATTGCTGACTGTTACCTTTGAAAAGTAACTGTTACAAGTAATGCGTTACTCCCCAACCCTGATCTACACAGTCCTGCTCACATGATGAAAAAGCTGTCACTTGAGAATACTAATCAATAATGAAGGAAGGAAGATTACGGTTTAACATCCAATTGACAGAATGGTCATTAGAGATAGAGTGCAGGCTCGGATTTTTGGGTAAGGAGAGGGAAGGACACTGGCCGTGCCCTTTCAAAGGAGCCATCTCAGCATTTGCCTCAAGTGATTTAGGGAAATCACAGAAAACCTAAATCTGGGCGGCAGGAGGTGGATTTGAACTACCGTCCTCCCAAATGAGAGTCCAGCGAGTTACCACTACACCACCAATCAAAATTGCCTCTAATTTGTTTAATATAATAGATATGGTTATTTCTTTACCATAATCAACTAAACCTTCCTGAAATGCAACAATGATTAAATTCAATAGAATAAAGCACTCATGAATGAGGCTATAGTATCAGGTAGTTTCTGGCCCTGCATCTGCACAGTTTGTAATGCCACATAGTGGCCATTAGCAATTCACAGCTGGTATTTAGGTGAACACACAACACACTGTCACACTTTTCACACTTATATGTATTTTGCTTATTATTTGTTTGTCACAACTACATGGCTAGTTTACCAGTTGTTCTCTTGGTCAAAATTATGATTTTTTTTTCCCTCCACTCTTAGTCTTGTGTCAATATCGTGACTACAGTTCGGGTTATCTACTCATGCTCATTCCTTTGTGTCTTGTCCTGGTATGCATTGAGTACACAGTTTGTGTGTCACTCTTGCAGGTTATCCCTTCTGATTGCTCCACTGCCTGATGGTTTCTTGCATACTTCTGTTCTACTGGCACTCTGACAGTGCACTGATTGAAGTGTAGTCATGGATACAGTATTTGTGATGAGCAAAATTTAAGTTTTTCAGCAGCATAGATGCAGAACTGATTTTACTGTTTGAGCAATTGTAGCAGCTAACGCTGCAGCAGCAACCTCAGTTGGACTTTTCACAAAAAGCACTTCAACTGCAGCTGGAAAAATTCTGAGGATAAGAGGACTAGTCCTTTCAGGACTCAGCACTCCCAGCTAGTGAAGCTCCCACATGCTCTCCCTCGTTTCCACCCTTCCATGACATCAAAGAGGAATGGGACAAATACATGCACCAGCTCTAACAGCACTACACAACATTTTAAGCCACAGATGATGCATTGCCTCAATCTTTTTTATCTCGGGTGCAGCCAGAGATGTTCTGGAAGTTGGTATCAATGTCAGATTCTGTGGATGGATGGATAGGACGATGTGGGTGCATGACAGCTAGGTCTTTAGCGGCCTTACAAGATTATTGGAAGATGAATATGACCGAAGAAAAGAGGTAGTGTAGAAAAACTGGCGACAGGAAGGTATGTACCCAAGCTAGTGAAGTGGCATGGGAAACGAAGCAATCACAACAGGCACTGCTTGCCAGCAATGTAAGAAGGCCCACTGAAGTACACAGTCATAAGGGGCTCTTAAGGCAACTGCAGGGTACAAGGGACTGCTGACTGACAAAGGCGATGGGCCAGCCAGTCTTTAATGCACTAAAGTCTCCAGCCTAAAATCTTAGGCAAGAGCCCAGAAAGACCACAAAAATTCAAAACAGTCGTCACACACACGTCGTTGTCTGCTAAACTGGAGGGCAGAGAACCACTCAGATTCGCTACCACCCTCTCAGCACGATATAAAATACATTCAATTAAAATGTGGTGTACCATGATTTGCACGCCACATGCATTATAAAATGGGGGATCCTCTCGATAGAGTAAAAAACCGTGGGTCAACGGGCAGTGTACGATTCATAGACGTGTCAAGGCTACCTCATGCTGCCTTAATGACTGACAACGTTTGCCATGGTCTGACGGTTAACAGTATATTGCCCGTCACTGTTAGCCACGATTCCTCCCATAAATGTAAGGACCTCTCCCGCATCACAGAGAGAATATCCTGCAGGGGAATTGCACATTGTATGGTATCACAGACTCTGCAGGCCTCCTTGGCAGCCCTATCGGCCATTTCATTGCCACGAATGCTGGCATGGCCGGGTATCCAGCAGAATGATATTTGCTTCCCCCGCTGCTGGAGGGAGTACAGTTTGTCCTGTTTGAGCTGTACTATCTTATCTGCTGGATACAAAGTTTGTAAAGATTGCAGTGCACTGAGCGAGTCGGAGGACAGAAGAAACCGTGTGCCATGAAAACAAGTCAAAGATTTCGATAAAAGAAGAAAGTAAAAAAAGGGGGAGAAATGAAGAAAGATGGCGAGGAAAAGAAACAAGGCAGGGAGAAAAAGAAATCTGGAGGAGAAAGTAAATATAAGAAGCAAACAACGATTAGTAAAAGTAAGAGTTCCCAAAATAAGAAAAAAGTTATATCATCTTCAGAATCTAGAGAAATGACTAAAATTTACAGCAATAATCATTATGAAAGTGATTAGGATGAAGATTACTCTGTATGGTATGAAGAGAACTATAGTGAAACCAAACGAGTTGACGATTCGATATCTCATGCTCTCGCTAGTCACATGAAGGCGGCTCAAGATTTGAAAATAAATGCAATTACTGTGGAAAGCGAGGTACCTGAAAGAAAATGATAGTAGAATGATTACTTGGTCTGAACGATGGGGAAATAAATTAGACAATCTATATTAGTTAATTATATTGACTATCAAATTTAGTTATCCTTTTCCAAACAGTTTATAACTCTATATACCCTATTTTCGAGATTTTTATAACTTTATACTGAAAATAAACAATGCTTATACCTCTGAAGATCTGTATTTATTGTGTTACACCCTGTTACTCCCTACTATAGTAGCGTATACCAGAGCCCCATCAATCCCTAGGAGGTGGTCCATCTAACCTGAGTACCCCCAAGATAGTTGCAACACCGAATAAAATAAATAAAAAACCCGTAACTTCTTGTTTGATCAGTGTAACAGCTGAAGAGGTGCATACAAATGTTCAAGATGATGTACACCAGAACCTGAACATTGCAAAATTTTGAAAAAAAAAAAAAAAAAAAAAAAAAAAAAAAAAAAAAAAAAAAAAACTTCAAAAAACGTGTCCAACTATGGCAGACTTACCCTATTACTTATGTTCCTTGCTGATGAAACTTGAGTAATCTGGGTCTGTGGAGGAGCCAAGGTGGACATTTACTCCAACCTCTGTGTAAAACATTAAAACCTGCCACACACATATCTAAAAAACAGGCCTTAGCACGAATCCCAAAAGGCCTCGTAGCTCAAACCCGATTACGAAAAAGCCTTTCCATAGGTGGCCGAGCAACGGTATCTGAAGCAGGTGTGTAAGGAGTGGACAATGTGATATACGCCTGGCGCACCACGAGGAGCTGTCGCCGTATGTTTAGCGGTGGCTCATCAGCCTTGGCGTAAAGGCTTGGTATAGGGCTGGTATGAAATGCCCCGGTAGCCAACCGAATCCCCTCAAGGTGCACCACAGCCGGCATTTTAAGATAGGAAGGTAGTGCAGACGCATACACCATCAGCCATAATCAAGTCGGGATTCCTGCTCAAAGCGGTCAGAGAGCACGCCACTAACTCGATATCTAAAAAAAGGTGGAGAAAGGAAAGACCGGATAAAAATGGGAAGACAACCACGAAATCACCAGTTGTGAAGCTGCCTAAGTATAAGATACCTACCAGTAGTATCGTATGCCTTCTCGATATCAAAAAATACACCCAGAAGGTGGTGACAGCGCAGGAAAGCCTGTTGTATAGCCGCCTCCAGAAAGGCCAGGTTTTCGTAGGTAGAACGATATCTCCTGAACCCCCACTGAAAGCGACTAAGGAGCTGCCCGGATTCCAATATCCAGACAAGGCGGCAGTTGACCATCCGCTCTAAGGTCTTTCCCACGCAACTAGTGAGGGCAACACTACAATAACTGCTTGGACACGTGCGATCTTTCCCAGGTTTTAAAAGAGGGATTAAAATTGCTTCTCTCCACGAGTCAGGAAATTGACTGGACGACCAAATGGCATTAAAAAGGCTAAAGAGGGTTTCTTTATTTCGCGGTGTGAGGTGCCGCCAGCATACTGTAGTGGATTCTATCATTGCCAGGGGATGTATCACCAGCCACACACAATGCAGAATCCAGCTCCCACAGAGTGAAAGGGCAGTTATAGTCCTGATGGCCAGTGGACCTGAAATCCAAATGGCCCCTCTCAGCAACCACTCTGTGACACTGGAATGCTGGATCCTGATGGGCAGTGGCCGTAACATTGGCAAAATAGACAGCCACGGTCTGGGCAATGTCTCGCGGGCAGGTGTGGAGAATGCTATTTCCCATTACAGCAGCCACTGGACACCTCCTTCCTTTCCCAGAGATCCTCTGTATTGCCTCCCATACTGTGGAACTTTTAGTGAAATGGTTAATGGTACTGAGAAATTGTTGCTAAGACCTCTTTCTGCTCTCTCTCATTATTTGCAGACTTTTTGCCCTTGCCATCTGAAAATCTGCCAGGTTGTCCGCAGTTGGCTGGCTCTTACACTGACGTAGAGTTGCATGCCTGGCCCTAATTGCAGAGCAGCTCTCTGCAGTCCACCAAGGGACAGGCTGATATTTTGGTTGTCCTAATGACAGTGGCATAGATGCTGTTGCAGCCGTATGGATCCTTTCAGTGATACAGTCCACCAATTCCTGGACATTGTCACGTGTTTCCAGCTCAGCGAGTTGGCTGAACAGTGTCCAGTTGGCTTTACTGACCACCCATTGAGGTGGTCTGCTTTCTGGCTCTACTCTGTCTGGCAGGTGAATCCAGATGGGAAAGTGGTCACTGCCATGCAGGTCATCGACCACTTACCAGCGAGTACTGTGCACGAGGGCTGGCGAGCAAAGTGAAAGATCTATGGCGGAGAATGACCCCATTGCTGTACAGAAGTGTGTAGGCTGTCCAGTGTTTAATAAGTGTGTGTGTGTGTGTGATGACAACAGAAGCCTCTCAGTTGCTCGAACCCTGGGGCAGGTACGGGTAGAGCCCCAAAGCACATTGTGTGCATTAAAATCACCACAAAGGATGTATGGTTGGGGGAGCTGTGTAATCAGGTCTCTGAGATTCTATATTAAATGTGTCATGAGGAGGCAGATACAGGGAGCACACTGTTAAGCGGTGATGCACATACACAGATACTGCAACTGCTTGTAAATGTGTGGTGAGAATGAGGGGCTCAGAGTGATAGGCTGTATTAGTAAAAATAGCCACTTCACCTCTCTCTCTCTCTCTCTCTCTCTCTCTCTCTCTCTCTGCTGAGGTCATCGTCCTTATGGAGAATATAGCCACGTAGCTCAGGTTTGTCCGAGGATTTGAAATTTGTCTCTCTTAGACATATACATATTGGTCGAACCTGAGCCAGCAAACTTAGTCCGGTAACCCCGCAAGATCCACTGCAGTAATGGGGCCATCTATCACGGAGGTTCGATCTCTACTCTCTCTCTCTCTCTCTCTCTTCTGAGATGGAGACACCGAACGTGGTGGAGGTTCAGTGTTGGGAGTGAGATGTTTGCCCCTGAGGGATATCCCAACTCCAGGAGTTCTGGAGTTCATGTACCATCATGAATAGTGACTTCCATATAATCCGACAGTTGAATTGCTGGCTTCAAATCTTTCTTAGCAGGCGTTTTCTTGGATTTAGGCAGTTTGGTTGCTGTCGCAGTGGATGTGGTTGCAACTGTGCCAGACGTGGTTGCAACTGTGAGAGCAGTATCTGCAGTTACTGGAACAGAGGGTTCTGCAGAGGTGGTACCTATGGCTTTTCAGTGGTTTTTGGGTAGGCTGTCAGTGTTAAAACTTCTGCTGCCATACACATGCACTGGCACATGCAGATGTTTAGACCCACGCTAAAAACTTCAGTCTGGGTTGAAGCATCAACTTTAGGATCAGGTTTCTGCAGTGCAAAAGCAAAGGAAGTGGGAAATACAGGAGGTTGCATGGCCTGAAAGATCTTTTTGGCTTCTGCGTAAGGGATCCGTCATTTGGTCTTAATATCCTGTATTTTCTTCTCGTCAAGGTACACACTGCATAAGCGACTCCAAACTGGATGGTCCCCTGAACAGTTCACACATTTTGCACGTGGAGGGCAATCAGTACCTTCATTGGATGCTTTCCCACATTTGCCACAAGTCGTCTCACGCTTACAACCGAGAGTGGTGTGTCCAAACCGCTGGCAATTGAAACACCGCATTGGGTTTGGTACATAGGGTCTTACATTCAGTCGGAGGAAGCCTGCTTTGACCTTGCCTGGACGTTTGGGACTATTAAAGGTGAGGATGAAGGAGTCGGATTTTACCAACTCCCCATCCACCCTTTTTTTGATGTTTTGTACATCCACAATCCCTTTGGAAGCCCACTCAACCTTTAGTTCCTCAGTTGGAATGCCTACTAAATATCTACAAGTAACAACACCTTTGCTGTAATTAAGGGTGTTATGCATTTTGGTCTCTATAGGATATTCTCCGAGGCATTTAGTCTTCTGAAGGTTCGCTGCTTGTTGAGAAGTACAAGTTTCAACCAACAATGTGCCATTATGTAAACGTTTAACTGATTTGAGATCACCAGCAGTTCCCTCTAGAGCTTTCTGTGTGTAAAAAGGGGACAGCTTTTCAAAAGTGCCCTCTTTTTCTTCAATACAATAAACACATTCTGTGTAGCAGCACGTGTTCCGTTACTATACACTACACATTTCTTCTTCTGTGCAGAACCCGGAGGACTGGCTACCCTAGTCCTGTTGGTAGGTTGGGTGTTGTTACCCCCCCCAGTGGTACACCCATCCCACTAGGAGGTGGAAAATTTCTCAGAAGGTCCATCTCGGTTCCATGAGCAGCTAGGGAACAAACTGTCCACCTAGACAGAATTCCACATGCCTAGGTAAGCCTTATACAACTGAGGTGCGCCAGTATCCCCAGAGGTTGCTCGCTAGTGACTGTTCCCCTTCAACAGCCATGCATCCCATCAGCACGTAGCACACCTTGGGATTGAAGGGTTGTATTATTATTATTATTATTATTATTATTATTATTATTATTATTATTATAATAGAGGTTTGTACCATCCTTGCCGGGCGGTCAAGCAAATATCCCCATTCCCTGGTACACACAACATTCCCCCGCCGCGCCACACGGTGGTCGTTTAAGCGTGCCCAGAGGTTATGGTGTCTAGAGGAATGGCGGCGCTAACCAGTCCCCAGCTCAGGACCCCGAGTTCGCCAAGCCTGTACTCGGCAAATTAATGCTGAGCCCCTGAGGGGTGTCAGATTCTGTCACACTCTTCTTTGGGGACATACGTGTACTGTTGGGCAATTCTTATTCCCATAGATACCATTTGGTTGCCTCCAGACTGGGATTCCATCAATAGCACACACAGCCATAGCAATCATATTGCTCCTCGGTCATGGACTTATGTTGTCTTATTCAAATATGTTATTTCACTTGTACCAATAAAAACTGCAAGTCTTCCTCTGTGGACTCCTTTATTCATCACATTGTGGTTCAGTTTGGGCCAGATGCAAGATCCACATTGTAACGTCGAAGCTAGACAATCCTCCACTGGACAATATTTTGTGCATTTGTTTGAAATCACAACAAACATGCAAGGTGTTTTAGGAAAAAGTCAATTATTACTCTACATTTCTACCACAAGCAGCTCACATAGTGCAACCCCTCAATTACTTGCGTAAAAAAGGAATGCCAACAACTGGAGCCCTGCCTGTGACAACGCTTTCCACCAAATAAAAAACAACACTGAATCTGTCCCGCTTTCTTTTAAACATACATTGGTTGTGGCAGCTGAAGAATCTGCCTCTGGAATCAGGATGTCTTTGGCACACAGGATTGAGCATGGCTTCAACCAGCCATTTGCACGTACATCCAAGGCACTGCCCCCCTGCTCCATACAATTACCCTCAAATCACGAAGGAGGCATTGATGACGGTGTTCACTATTAAGCAATTTCATGTGCATCTGTTTGGGGCAAAATTATCCTTAATTACTAATCCAAATCACTTAGTTACATTACTTGGGCCCTTATCCAGCCTGCCAGAATGAACAACTCAACACCTTCAATGCTGGTCATTGTTTGTGAGTGCATACAATAAACTATCTGGTACAAAGAATACACTAATACTAGTTTTTGTTGTGACCATCAGCTGGCTAAGATCCTGAATTTGACCAACATTCTGTCCTACAGACCCACTAGGAAACCAAAGTTAACAGCCACAATGAAAGCAAAGCATCTGAAGTGAGCTAAACAGTGGTGTGGTAAGGATGTGGACTTCTGGAGATATGATATAATCTATGTACATGTATTCATAGTATATTAATTATGTTTCTTGATTTTTACAGGTATGCTTCAGCGATGAAAGCAAGTTTGAAAATTTAACTAACAAATCACAGTATGTGCAGCATCTAATTGGAGAAAAGTTTCATCTCTCCGCATTATTCAGACCATAAAACACATAGGTAAGGTGTTTGGTCTGGCCTGTCATCTCTGGCAAGGGTATAGGATGTCTTCACATGGTTAAAGGCATAATGAGAGGGTTCTGGGTTCACTTTATAGGAAGTAGAAAAATTTTGTTGAATGTGGTGATTTCAAAATTAATTAAGTTATAGCACAAGAAAAAGAGTGCTGTTAATCTCCTTACTTCCTATCATCTGATGCAAACCGCATTCTTTCCAACAAGAGTGAAAGGCAGTAGCAGTTCTACCAATGACAATATTTTTGTTTATTCTTCATTAGTAGAGGGGCACTCTGTTAGAAGAATAGTAAATGGCCTTTCAGACCATGATGCACAAATTTTAACTCTAAAAGTTCTTTATAATTATATTTAACATTTGATTGAGCATAAACTACTTCAGAAAAGCTAATCCAGTTGCAATTGAGATCCTTTTGAACCTAATTAAGGAAAAACAATGGCAGTATGTTCATAGTGCCGATAATATAGATGATAAATATAATGCGTTCCTCAACATATTATCTCGCTATTTGAAAGCTGCTTTCTGCCAGAGTGCTCAAAAAAGGGTAGTTCCAGTAACAGAAGCCTGGGTGGCTGACAAAGGGGATAAGAATATTGTATTGAACAAAGTTGGGAATTGTATCAAAACATCATAAGCAGTCAGAATCAAGCTGCAGTAGCTCATTACAAATAGTATTGTATGGTTCTGAAGAAAAAAAAGAGTCACTAAGAAAGCATAAAGTATGTGGTATGCAAATAGAATAGCAAACTCTTAGGATAAAATTAAACAATTTGGTCAGTCATGGAGGTAGTGTTTGGTCAGTAGCACCAGGTTGAGCATATAACATCAGTGCATAGCAGAAATGTTTCTGTTACTGATAAGTCAGATATATGTACAGTATTTAATAATCACTTTCTGAGTATAGCACATGAACTAAACAGAACCCTAGTTTCTACACGTCATCATATAACACTGTTATACAATAGCTTTCAAAGGCTGTTACCTGAAATAGTCCTCCATGATACTTACAAAGGGGAGATTGAGTCAATAATTAAATCACTGAAGATTAAGGACTCTTGTGGATATGACTGGTATCTAGCAGAATTCTGAAGTACTGTTCTTCACATGTCAGCCCAGTACTTTCCCATATTTGTAATTTTTCCTTTCACAGTGGTCAGTTTCATGACAGATTAAAGCACTCGGTAGTGAAACCACTTTATAAAAAAGGAGAAAGGGATAACAGAGTACTATAGTTCTATTTCTATGCCATCGGTCTTAATTTATTGGAAAGGCTGTATATTCAAGGTTATTCATTTCAGTTTACATAATTTGTTGTAAAATGTAAAGTATGGTTTTAGAAATGGTTTAACAACTGAAAATGCTATATTCTCATTTCTTTGTGAGGCACTTGATTAAATAAAATGCTACAAACCTTAGGTGTGTCTTTGATTTAACGCAGGCATTTTATTGTGTTGATCACAAAATATTGTTGCAGAAGTTGGAACATTGTGGAATAAGAGTAGCAGCTCACAACTGGTTCACCTCTTACTTTAATAACAGACAGCATAAGGTAATTCTCCACAGTGTTGAAAATAGCTATGGCGTGCAATCGCAATGGGGCACAGTTAAGTGTGGGGGTGCCCCATGGGTCTATTCTGGGGCCACTGCTGTTTCTTATTTATATAAATGACATGCCTTCGAGTATAAAAGGTAATTTTAAAATATTTTTGTTTGATGATACCAGCTTTGTAGTGATACCAGCTAGGTAGTGATGGATGTTGTTTGTAAGATTGACACGGTATCAAATAATGCAGTTCAAGAGAGAAGTTCATGGCTTATAGAAAAGAAATTAATATTAAATCACAGTAAAACTCAGTTTTTACTATTTCTAACACAAGCTGACATTTTGATTACACATAATGGGCATATGATAAGTGACAAAGAACAGTTCAAATTTCTAAATGTTCAGATAGATAGTAAGTTGTCATGTAATGCCCGTTTTCAGTATTTTGTTCAAAAACTAAATTGTGCTTTATTTACCATTAGAGCAGTATCTGAAATAAGTGATTTTTCAACACTAAAAGTAGTCTACTATGCTTACTTCCATTCACTTATGATGTATGGTGGTGTTTTTTGGGGGTAACTCTACATATTCAAAAAGGATATTTTGGGCTTGGAAATGGGTGGTTCCAGTAATATGTGGTGTAATTTCACAAACATGTTATTGACCCCTTTTCAGTGGTCTGGTAATTCTGACATTGGTGCCACAATACATATTTTCTGTTAACAAAGTGAGCTTATTCCCATGAATTATCAGGTTTCATTCAGTGAATATTAAGACAGAAATTCAATCTACATTTGACTCTTGTGCAGAAAGGCGTGCAGTATTCTGCAGCATCCATTTTCAATAAGCTGCCACAAGAACTCCAGTATCTTAGTACTAAACCATGTGCTTTCAAGTCTAAATTGAAAATGGCTCACTCCTTTTATTCTGTTGTACTCTTGCATATATTAAAAAATTAATCTAATTCCTATGTTTTGTTACCGATTCTCTTTACTTAGACTTAAGACTGTAATGTGCATAGGATGAATTTAAGTTTTTTCTATGACCACGTGTGTTAAAATTTCATGTACCAATGACATGTTCCATTACCAAGGCATCTTGCTCCTCAATTAGGTTCTGCAGAACCATATTATTATTATTATTATTATTAAACATCAGTACAAGGAAGTCCTGCAAAATCGGTTACTATCACAGTATTCTTTCTTTTTATGCAGAATGGAGGTCCCTGTCACACAGCCAGATCAGTTAAATCCTTTCTGAAGGAACACAATATCCCCATTAGACAAGCCAGGAAATAGTCCTGACATGAACCCCATAGAAAATATATGGGAACTAATGAAGAGGGAGATGGCAAGAAATGTCATCACAACAAAAACACAGCTCTTAGAGACCATCCATGTGTGGTATCATCATACACAAACACAGAACACAGTACTGTCCTGCCATGTTGTATTAAGGCTCTCATAGCTACAAAAGGTGGCTCAACAAGATATTAAAACTGATGTTTTCACTTTTAAATTTTTTTAAATTTTTGTTGTAATCACTGAAATAAAATATTACATTTTATTTAATTGTTATGTCACCTTAGTTATGAAGTAGACTAAACATGTAATCATTTTATCACAATTTATGTATTAAAAAATTATACACAAATCAAAATTTGGCTGGACATCAATACTGAAATTAAGATGATTGTCTACGGAAGTGGAGCGTGTGCCTGATACTAGGAAGCACTACCTCCCCCCTCCCCCCATTTCCCTCTAAACATTCATGAAACCACATCCACCTCCACATCCACTTTTCTGACTCACTTTTATGATTGATGTGGTTACTTGTGATGGATGCTTATCCTATGCATCCCACGTCATAAGCATGGTGTCCAATATGGCCAATGCCACTCTCACAGGCTTGGCCAAGGTTCCAACTATCAAAGGATTGCCTCACGCTTTTGTTACAGGCTATGCACAACAATTTACAATATTTGCCTTCAAACAGTTCTGCCAGGCCAATGGTATGAAACATTATCAGCCTGTCATTCCATCATCCTTTAAACAGCCAAGCAGAACTTCTTTTAAGGAATTTCAAATAGTAAATGAAAAAAAGTTACAGAATCCTCAACCACTACATTACCCTTACCCTTTTTTGAGTACATACACACCACTCTTATTGACCTGCACCAAACTACAACACGGGCAGCAATTATGGACCCCACTTTATCTGTTGACTCCACACCCTTAGCATGCCCAGCGCTCTGCACCTAGTGCTATAACATAATATCTTGCATACCGTAAAAGCAGTAGAAACACACAGCCTTCGAGTAATGCCTGTCCAAACACAAAGGGCACCACCACTCCACCATCGCCACTTCTGCCCTTGAGCACAAGTTCACTACCACCACTAACCCCTCCCTTTCTATCTGCAGGTGACTACAGGACCCAAACCAGCACTAATGGCAACAGCTGACAACTCTTCCTGATCCCTCTAGCAGTGGATATGCAGTGGCTACTGCAATCAGTGGAACCCTCTGATAACCAACCTCACCTCCAGTGATGCCACTATGGACACCACTAAAAAGCCTTCCTCCCCAGAACTGGCAGCTGAAGGGACCAGGAATTCACCATACCTTGTTTCCAACCACCACGACAACACTGTCCATGTGGTTTCCACGCATAATATTTTTTTTAAAGAAGCTGATAGTTGTACACACTAAGGTGATTTTACAGGAACTGTGTGTAGCTGCGCTGTTTATGGCTCTGCATTCTAGTTGGCGCTGCCGTGACACTATTTTGAGAGCAGCACCCCTACAGTTAGTCATGCAGAATCGAACAGCGGCCTTGTTAAACATCATGTGTGAAACCACAACACTTTTCCCTCTTTTGGTTTGAGCACTCACTTGCTGTAGGTGGTGTGAAGAGCACCGATGTTCACGTGTTCTGCGTGTCTAAACTCCCTGGGAGGCACCGTCATGTATGGACAAAAATGTCCTCGACTAGACCCCAGTCTTTTAGTAAGATTCCTTGAAGCAACAATTTGAGACCTTGCAGAGGTGCCAGATATCTGCTCCAGGTGTGGGACACATGATGCACGATAGTGTGTTGGAATGACCAGTGAGCCTTGTGTCTGATCAGTCTGAATACTGTATTTGGAGGGGATAAGGATGACTTTTCCTGAGGTGTTTGTTGAGCTAATGCATGACGACGTCTCCTTGTTATTCTGTGTTGGTGACCGGTACAGGAACTGTCGGTGGCTGTTGCTATGCTCGTGCCAGCGGGCCATGAAATGAATCGTGGCACCTCCACCCCATCAGCAGCAGCTCTTGGTGGAGATGGTGTTGGTGCTGCTGTGGTTCCCTCTACGAGAGTCCACCTGGCGCACCACTTCTCCAGCAGTTGTGGGGACTCTGTAAATGCGTTTGCCCTGAGGGCAAAGGATATGACCCTGAATCCATTTTGTGCACCTGCCATATCCCCACACCCAAACAGAAGCTCCATCCGGAAACATTGAATGGAGTCTGTCCTGGCCAATGGAGCGGAGGATGAAGAAGGTGGAGCAAGGTACGAGGCTGGCAGCCGTGAAGGAGCTCGGCCGGACTGTGGTCACCTATGAGAGTAAAACAGTAGGACTCCTGGAACTGGAACAAGTCTTCATCAAAGGAAGAAAAAGTGAGCAATTTTTTCATTTGTGATTTGAAATTACGAATGAGGCATTAAACCTCTTTATTCGATTGAGGATGTAAGGGGGAGCAGTGATGTGCGTAACACCGCATCAGGTATAAAAATAAGAGAATTCAGAGGAAGTAAACTGTGGACAATTGTCAGAGACCAGTGTGGAAGGGAGGTCTTCCAAGGAAAATATTCTGGCTAGCGCCAGTGTAGTCGCTGCTGTGGAAGGCGAGACACAATGTACAACAAAGGGAAAGTTAGAAGAGGCCAGTTAAGTGCCAAGAAAGGGACCCACATAGTCAATGTGTGTGTGCTCCCACAGGCATAAGGGTGTAGGGCATGGAGAAAGATGTCTTTAGAGCAGGAGCCTGGTTAGCATACAGTTCACAGGCAGCAACCATTGACCATGTGTGCAACGTCGCATCTATGCCGGGCCAGTAGACATGTCTATGTGCCAGCCCCTTTGTGCATGAGACACCCCAGTGTCCCTGATGAAGCAGACTTTGAAGCCTGAAGGGACCCACGACCGACCACTTGCAGCATACAACACAGAACATGTGTTGTTCCGTGTCATCCACATGAAAGCACAGCAGGTCATCATGGTAAATAAGGGTCTGGCCACATTGACAAATGGGACAATGCATCAGCGTTGGCATGCTGAGCAGTAGGTTGGAAATGAATATCTTAGTCGAAGTGAGAAAGGAACAGAGCCCAACATAGGCGGTGGGCTGCCTTGTCAGGGAGTAAGGCCGAGGGATCGAAGACGGAAGCTAATGTCTTGTGATTGGTGATTAGATGAAGCCTTGCCCCACAAAGAAAGATACCCGACTACTTCAAGGCATACATGATGGCCAGAGACTCATTTTGTATCTGGGAATACTTCTGTTGCAGGTCAGTGAGTGTCTTTGACACAAAATCAATCGGATGTTCTGAGCAGGTCAGTGTACCAATACACCAAAACAGCACCGATCCCATAGTGGGAGGCGTCAGTGGCTAGAACCAAATGTTGTCCAGGGCAATATGTGGCAAGACAAGAGATGAAGAAAGTAGCATCACAGTGGACCAATGAAAAGGCACATTCTTATGAAGCAACTGGTGTAGTGGATGAGCCACTGTTGCAGCAGACGGTAAAAACTTATGATAGGCTATTTGTCCCAGAAAGGCCTGAAGCTCCTTGACTGATGTCGGACGAGGGAAAACCTCAATAGCAGCAACATGCTGTTTAAGAGAATGGATATCTTCACTCAATAACTGAAATCCAAGTAAACAACTGTTGGAGAGAGAAAAGGGGGGGGGGGAGATTTCTGGAGGTTGCATTTTAACCCCACAGATTGTAAAACCATGAAGAGTGTCTGAAGGTTGCTGAGATGTACGACAGTGGTGTGGACCCGGTCACAACACTGTCATCTTGATAATTGATAAAGCCAGGAACAGTGGCAAAAAATCAATGAAAGAAGGAGGCGGAATTAGTAGCCCCAAACGGCAACTTTTGATACTGATAAAGACCAAATGGAGTGTTGACAACAAGAAACTGACAAGATTTAGCACCCAACAGAAGCTGGTGATATGCTTCAGATAGGTCGATCTTAGAAAATTACTGACCCCCGGTCAACTTTGAAAACAATTCTTCAGGGCGAGGAATCGGATGTGTGTCAATAAATCACTGAGCATTGACAAACACTTTGAAATCACCACAGAGGTGAAGACCGCCATTGGGGTTTTTAACGATAAACAGGGGAGAGGACCACTTGCCGGAAGAGATGGGATGCAATACACATGAAACAGTCAGCCAATCAACCTCCTATTTGACCTAGTCATGCATGGCATCAGAAATGGGTCGGGCCCGAAACACTCTCAGCTGGGCAGCATGTTTTAGAGTAATATGTACCTCAAAATTGGTGGCACAACCTATAACACGAGAAAAGAGTGTTGAAAAGGCCTCTGATAAGGAATCAAGCTGCTACTGTGGTCTTCAGTCTGGAGACTGGTTTGATGCAGCTCTCCACCCTACTCTATCCTGAGCAAGCCTCATCATCTCCTCATAAGAACGGCAACCTACATCCATTTGAATCTGATTACTGTATTCATCTCCTGGTCTCCCTCTGCGATTTTTACCCCACACACTTCCCTCCAATGCTAAATTCAGAATTCCTTGATGCCTGAGAATGTGTCCTACCAATTGATCCCTTCTTTTAGTCAAGTTATGCCAGAAATTCCTTTTCTCCCCAATTCTGTCCAGTACCTCCTAATCTTCAGCATTCTTCTGTAACACCACATTTCAAAAGCCTCTACACTCTTCCTGTCTGCACTGTTTATCGTCCATGTTTAACTCCCATACAAGGCAACACCCCACACAAATGCCTTCAGAAAAGGACTTCCTTAGGCTTAAATTAATATTTGATGTTAACAAAATTTCTCCTTTTCAAAAACGGTTTCCTTCCCATTGGCATTCTGCATTCATTACCTAATTTAAATCCTTCAGCATTGCCTGAGTTTCTAAGACTGCATTCCATTACCCTTGTTTTGCTCTTGTTAATGTTCATCTTATATGCTCCTTTCAACACACTGTATATTCTGTTCAACTGCTCTTCCAGTCCTTTGCTGTCTCTGATAGAATTACAATGTCATCAGCAAAACTGAAGGTTTTTATTTCTTCATCCTGAACTTTAATTTCTTCTCCAAATTTCTCCTTGCTTTCCATTATAGCCTTTTTTCCCCCCCTTGTGGTTTTAGGACTCACAACTTCTACGGTCATTAGCACCCAGACAAGAACTTAGATTCACTAGATCCCAAAAAAAAAAAAAATTTGGTGACTGTCAGAAAATCAAGAAGAGCCTAAAAACGAAAGATAAAGGACAATGAAAAGGGTTAAATATCCTTCGATAAGTTGGCCAAGTAGATAAAAAGCAAAACTCGAGCAGCTGCTCGTGTGTCATCAGCTAAAATTTCCTACAGTGTAGACGGAAAGTGAAGGGCTACACGGAGCTGATTAAAAATTACGCAAGACAATAAAACGTGTCGCACCGTCAGCAATTCACCGCAGGAGCACAGCGGTGCAGGATCGGCGGTTAGCAAATGACGGTGGCTGAAACGGCAGTGACCGATCCGCAACCGGGCCAGGATGACCTCCTCCCGCCGAGAGGGGCGTGAGGAGGTCCTCCAAGCGGTCAGGATCGGTTTTACGGTTCACAATTTATTGTTGTACAGTGAAAGCCACGCACTGTGCCATGACGACACGATACTCCGGCGAAGAGCCCATTGAACATCATCCGATGGGATGCAAAAGGTAGCCATGCGAGGCAAAAGAGCTGCGGCATTGGCTGCTATGTCGGCGGCCTCATTCCCGGGCACACCCACGTGGCCAGGGACCCACAGGAAAGAAACGTGACAACTGTCATCTGCTAGCAACTGGAGGGAGCGTTGGATCCGATACACGAGAGGATGGTTCGAGAAAGGGTCCTTAAGACTCTGCAGGGCACTAAGGGAGTCCGAACATATGGCATAGAAAGGTTGGCGGTGGCGGCAGGTATACAAGACGGCCTGGTGGAGGGCAAAAAGCTCAGTAGTGAAGTTTGAGCACCGGTCAGGGAGCTTGTATTGGAAACGGTTGTCCCCGACGACGAAGGCAGATTCGACACCTGCAGTGCTCTTCGAACCATCAGTGTAAATAAATATGGCATTATCGAACCGCGAACGGAGTTCGACAAGCCTCGAGCGGTATACCAAATCTGGAGTGCTCTCCTTGGGGAGCGAACTAAGTTCAAGGTGAGTGTGAACCTGGGCCTGATGCCACGATGGCAATGGGCTTTCGCTCAACTGAAGGGTGGAAGGAAGGGTAAAATCGAGCCGCTGTAGCAGGCGGCGAAACCGAACTCCAGGTGGAAGCAAGGCAATTGCAGACAACTGATATTGGCGATCGAGTGAGTTGTCAAAAAATAATCGGTAAGATGGATGGTTGGGCATCGACCGCAGGCGGCATGTGTACCGACACAAGAGTATGTCACGTCGAGTGGTCAAGGGTAATACAGCAGCCTCGGCATACAGACTTTCAACAGGGCTGGTATAAAATGCACCGGTCGCCAGACGTAATCCCCGATGGTGAATCGAGTTGAGACGGCGGAGAATCGACGGCCGTGCAGAAGAGTATACAAGGCTTCCATAGTCGAGCTTCGACTGATCAATGGCCTGGTAAAGGTGAAGCAGGACGGTACGATCCACTCCCCATGATGTGCCACTGAGGACACGAAGAACGTTAAGGGATTGGGCACAACGGGCAGCCAGGTAGGACACGTGTGTGGACCAGCAAAGTTTACGATCCAACATGAGTCCCAAGAATTTCGTAGTCTCCACGAAAGAGAGAGCAACAGGGCAGAGATGTAGAGAAGGTGGAAGAAATTCCTTGTATCTCCAGAAGTTTATACACACAGTTTTCTCAGTGGAGAATCGGAAGCCATTTGCGATGCTCCAGGAATATAGACGGTCAAGACAGCGTTGAAGAGAACACTCCAAGAGACACGTCCGCTGGGCGCTGCAATAAATTGCGAAATCGTCAACAAAAAGAGATCCGGAGACGTCGGCTGAAAGGCAATCTACGATCGGATTGATTGCAATGGCAAAGAGCGACACACTCAAGACGGAGCCCTGTGGTACCCCATTCTCCTGGCGAAAGGTATCTGACAAAACACAGCCCACCCGTACCCGGAACTTGCGATCCGCCAAAAACGCTTGAATGAAAAGAGGAAGGCGGCCCCGAAGGCCCCATGTGTGCAATGTGCGGTGAATGCCCGCTCTCCAACAGGTATCGTATGCCTTCTCCAAGTCGAAGAACACTGCTACTGTTTGACGCTTCTTTAGAAAGTTATTCATAACGAAGGTCGACAACGTTACGAGGTGATCAGCAGCAGAGCGGTGTTGACGAAAACCGCATTGGATATTAGTCAGGAGGCGGCGCGATTCGAGGAGCCAGACCAACCGAGCGTTAACCATACGTTCCATCACCTTACAGACGCAGCTCGTCAGAGAAATGGGGCGATAACTGGAAGGAAGGTGTTTGTCCTTCCCTAGTTTGGGGATGGGGACAACAATGGCATCACGCCAACTTGTGGGAACATGACCTTTAGTCCATATGCGATTGTAGGTACTAAGAAGAAAGCATTTGCCCGCAGGAGAGAGGTTCTTCAGCATTCTCAATATGAATGGAATCGGGCCCGGGAGCAGAAGATCGGGACAGGGTGAGAGCATGGTCTAGCTCCTGCATGGTGAAGGCGACGTTATAACTTTCACGATTAAAAAAGTGGAAAGAAGGCTGCCATGCCTCCTCTACCTGTTTGCGAGGGAGAAAGGCAGGGTGGTAATGGGCAGAGCTCGAAACCTCCGCAAAGAAATGGCCCAATGCGTTGGAAACAGCAGCGGGGTCCACGAGGACTGCGTTCTCCACGGTCAGGCCAGGAATCGGGAAGTGGACCTTGATGCCGGATAAACGACGTAGGCCACCCCAAACAACCGTAGAGGGAGTAAAATGGTTAAAAGAACTAGTAAAAGCAGTCCAGCAAGCTTTCTTGCTGTCGTTTATGATATGACGACATTGCGCTCTCATACGTTTATAATTGATGCAATTCTCCAAAGTTGGGTGGCGGCGGAAGGTGCGTAAAGCACGGCGCCGGGCTCTAAGCGTGTCACGGCAGGCTGCAGTCCACCAAGCGACCTGGACACGACGTGGAGAAGAGGATGTACGAGGTATGGAACGTTCAGCAGCGGTGAGAATAACCTCTGTGAGGTAGTCGACCTGACTGTCACAGTTGGGAAAATTCTGATCGTGAAAAACAGCCATGGAAGAATAAAGCCCCCAGTCGGCTTTAGAAATGTTCCAACTGGTGGGACGAGGAGATGGGGAATGATGCTGGAAGTGGATGATACAAGGGAAATGGTCACTTGAGTACGTGTCAGAAAGTGCATACCACTCAAACCGACCGGCAAGCTGAGGAGTGCATATTGCGAGGTCTATATGGGAATAAGTGTGTGTTGTGTCTGAAAGGAAGGTCGGTGCACCGGTGTTGAGGCAGACAAGATTAAGGTGTTGGAGAAGGTCCACCGAAAGGAAGCCTCTCGGACAAGGTGCCGGAGAGCCCCATAGGGGGTGGTGGGCATTAAAGTCGCCTACCAACACGAAAGGTGAAGGGAGCTGGTGAACAAGGTGTAGCACATCTGCCCTAGTAAGGGCAGATGACAATGGCGAATAGATATTACAGAGGGAAAAGGTAAATGTGGATAGAGTGATGCGGACGGCAACTGCCTGTAGGTGAGTATGCAAGGAAATGGGACGGAAATAGACGTCGTCTCGAAGGAGCATCAGAACTCCATGGGCTGGGATACCTTCCACGGATGGCAGGTCGAACCGCACAGAGGTGTAGTGTGGAAAGTCTGCACGATCACTTGGATGCAACTTAGTTTCTTGGAGACAGACTAGAAGCGGGCAGTGCAACCGAAGGAGTACTTTTAACTCCCCCCGATTGGAACGAATGCCGCGAATATTCCATTGAAGAAGTGCCATGATAAAAAATGAGATAAGAAATAAGGATAAAAACCAACTAGCAAGCGGGGTCACCTCGACGGCCGCCGAGGACCGGATTTCGAGGGAGCACTGCTATCGCTGTCTAGGGGCAAAGGGTCATGGTCCATAGGTTCGACCGATGTTCCTGCCACCTCCCTGAGTTGACCCGGTGAAACAGAAGACGGCCGAGGCCGGCAACTGTTGGACGGCGTGACGGATGGGTCATGCCTCGGCGGGGAAGGAGAGGAACTCTTTTTCTTGTTGGCTCTTCTCGAAGAGTGACGGTGAGAAGAGGCAGTCGACGGTTGGGAAGCCTGAGAATGCAGAAAATCCCCATGGACAGGTTCCTTTTTCAAAGTCCGGGCATCTTGTTTAGGTGCCTGCAGTTTACTAGAGGTTGACGAAGACTGTACTTTAGGAGCAGCAGGAGGAAGCGGGGACGTGGAACGGGCAATCTTCGGGCTGGCGGATCGCACAACTGTGTCAGCGAAAGTGAAATCACAAGTCTGGGTACTGGAATCCTTAGTAGGTCGAGTTGAGGTGAGGACCTTACTGTATGTGCCCGCTGGGAGGACAGTGGGCTTTCGACTCGCCAACAACTTTCGAGCGGCAGATGTTGATACCTTCTCCTCAACCTGAATTTGCTGGATGATTTTTTCCATCCTTATATACAGGGCAGTCTCGAGAGGAAGCCCCATGGTCGCCGTTGCAGTTAAGGCAGTGAGGGGAGTGAGGGGACGGAGGTGGGCAATCCCCCTCATGGGCGTCCCTACCACAAGTGACACATTTTGCTGCATTTGGGCAAGATTCACGGGTATGGTTGTACCTGTGGCATTGGAAACAGCGTGTTGGGTTTGGAATATAAGGGCGGACTGAGATAACTTCATACCCTGCTTTGACCTTCAACGGGAGTTCAACTCTGTCGAATGTCAAAAACACAGTACGAGTCGGTGTCAGCTGGTTATCTACCTTTTTCATCACCCTGTGGACGGCTGTCACACCCTGATCGGACATATAGGATTGGATGTCTTCATCAGACATCCCGTCAAGGGATCTCATAAAAACTACCCCCCGTGACGAGTTGAGTGTGCGGTGCGCTTCTACCTTGACTGGAAACGTGTGTAATAACATAGTCCAGATTAGTTTCTGGGCTTGGAAAGCACTGTCCGCTTCCAGCAACAATGTGCCATTGCGCTGACGTGAACAAGTTTTAACAGGGCCAGCAATTGCATCAACACCTTTCTGTATAACGAAAGGATTGACAGACGTGAAATCTTTACCGTCGGTGCGAGAAACAACAAGAAATTTCGGTAAATTAGGCAGAGTCTTCTTTGGCTGAGGCGAATCTATCTTACGTTTCTGGGTCAACGTCACTGAAGAAGAGAAGGAAGTCATCGTGGAGGTGTCCCCCGTGATTAGCGGCTTCTCCGATGGCGTGCTCCTTCCTAGTGGGGGCCCTCTCCAAGGGCTTACCCGCCTTAGGTGATTGTTCACACCTCAGGTCACACCTCCCGAGAACTGACGGGGGGACCAATCGGCATGTTCGGAAGGTACCAGCTCGAGTAATCACCCCTCCCTGGGCCTGGCCCTTACCAGGGGGTACGTACATTCCCTACTTGTCTACCCGGGGCGGGGAATTACGAGTTACCCCGTCACCTGCTACGCATGATAATGCGTGGGTCGGCCTTCAGACACGCACAGGGAGGAAAGAAGAAGAATAGAGGGAGTGTAGAGAAAGGAGGAAAGAAGTGTCTCAAACGCCGAAGCGGAGACTAATGAGGAGGAGGAGAAGAAGGCTAAGAGTACAGCAAGGAGAGGAAGACAGAAACAAAGCTAAGGAAAGGAAGGAACCAAGGAATAAGAGAAACTAACACAAGAAACTACCGTAACACGCGAAAGACGCCCGTCTCCGGGCGAAGGCATAAACCGGGAGGGAAAGTGAAGCAACCTGGGGCAGAAGAAAGGCTGCTTCGGTTCGGGGCCCCTTGCGCGCCACACACGTACCCACAAAAGAGCCGTGGGTCCCCTGGGGGGGGGGGGGCGGCGGCATTATAGCTTGCTCAATGTACAAACTGAACAACATTGGGGAAAGGCTACAACCCTGTCTTACACCCTTCCCAACCTCTGCACCCCCTTCATGCCCTTCAACTCTGATAACTGCTGTCTGGTTTTTGTACAAGTTGTAAATAACCTTCCATTCCCTATATTTTACACCTGCTGATTTCAGAATTTGAGAAAGTCTACTCCAATCAACACTGTTGAAAGCTTTTCAAAATCTACAAAAGCTAGAAATGTAGGTTTGTCTTTTCTTAATCTATCTTCTAAGATAGGCCGTAAAGTGAGGATTGCCTCCCGTGTTCCTACAGTTCTCCTGAATCCAAACTGGTCTTCCCCAAGGTTGGCTTCTACCAGCTTTTCCATCATTCTGTAAATAATTCGTGTTAAAATTTTGCAACCATGACTTATTAAACTGATGCTTCTGTATTTTCACACCTGTCTGCACCTGCTTTCTTTGCAATGGGGTTTATAACATTTTTCTTCAAGTCTGAGGGTATTTCCCCTGTCTCATACATCTCAACGATACAGATAGCCATACCGTAGGTGCAACCACAGCGGAGGGGTATCTGTGGAGAGGCCAGACAAACATGTGGTTCCTGAAGAGGGGCAGCAGCCTTTTCAGTAGTTACAGGAGCATCAGTCTGGATGATTGACTGAGCTGGCCTTGTAACATAAGCTAATGTGGCTTTGCCACACAGTTACTGGGAACAGCTGAAAGCAAGGGGAAACTACTGCCGTTACATTTCCCAAACACATGCAGCTTTACTGTATGAATATATGATTATGGCATCCTCTTGGGAAAAATATTCCGGAGGTAAAATAGTCCCCCATTCGGATCTCCAGGCGGGGACTACTCAGGAGGATGTGATCATCAGAAAGACAACACTGGCATTCTACAAATCGGAACATGGAATGTTAGATCCCTTAATCGGTCAGGGAAGCTAAAAAATTTAAAGAGAGAAATGGATAGGTTGAAGTTAGATATAGTGGATATTAGGAAAGTTCGGTGGAAAGAGGAGTAGGATTTCTGGTCAGGTGAGTACAGGATTATAAATACAAAATCAGTTGGGGGTATTACAGGAGTAGGTCTGATAATGAATAAGAAAACAAGAATGCGGGTAAACTACTATGAGCAACACAGTGATCGTATTATCGTAGTCAAGATAGATACAAAGCCAACACCGACCACAGCAGTCCTAATACTACATCCTACTGCTTGCTTGATGACCTATTATAGCATTACTAGAATCACTTTAAAACCCAAGACCCAGCCACTTCAACATTTACACTGAATCCAACCATCTCTTGACGAATCATTAGTCACTGATCTCTGCTTGAGCTACAATATAAATCTTCTAGTTAACAATGTCAGAAAATTAGATCACACAAAATTTAGAGTTCTACATGCCCAATAAGTTACTATGAGACTAATCACACTGAAGGGCTTAGTGCTCATCTTATATTCCCTTTCATGAGTAACAAAACACTGGACTTCACTTATGCAACTCAAGTTAAGCCTCACTGAAGGAGTCCCCTAGCTTGTGGAGCCTCCTGCAACTGTGCTCTATTCCAACTAAAATCTCTAGAAAGACACATTTATAGCAGGAAAAATGTTAGCGACATTTTACTATGCCTGCACTTAAATACTCTGATATGTGTAATCTGACATGAACATAATGTTTCCCAGGACTTGTGCTTCAAATGTTTGTGAAACTTATGGGACTTAACTGTGGGGTCATCAGTCCCTAAACTCATGAACTACTTATACACTACGTTATACTAAACACAGCACAAGCATCTATGCTCAAGGGAGGATTTGAACCTCTGATAGGGAGCGGCATCGCACATCTAAGCATAGCGCCTCAACGAGCTCGGCCACTCCGCCATGGTGACCTGTACTTGAATAGTGCAAGAACCAGTCACACCTAAAATATAAATTATTTCATACAGTGTATAAACAATCGTTTTTTACTACAAATTACAGGGTATCACTAGACTATTCTAAGAAGGATATGAGCAATCAAAATAACATACCTAATTTTCCATAGTAAGGATGTCTGGCAAATCTATTGTACCAGCCAGTATTTGGATCTTCATGCTCAGGAGTTAAAGCTGCTATCTGAGACGAATTCATAAGTTCAAAGTGTCTCCACACATCTTCCAAAGGTCCAAGAAATAAGGTGTCAGTATCCACATACAAAAGAGCATCTATGTGGCTCAGAACTGTCTGTGAATAATAAATGGAAACAATGCATATCACGCATACTTTTTTAACTTAATGATTATTATATTTATCTGTAGTTACTTACAGGTAGAAATAACCTTTGAGATGCACAAGGTTTGAACAAACGTCTCCACTCACTAGTATCTCCCTTCAGAGGGAATGTTATATGGTGTAATTCATATGAAAATGAGTTATTAACCAAATTTTGCCATTCATTTAGCTGGAAAAAAAGAGCACACATTATTAAGTCTGTAATGTCATATCAATTCTAGAAAATGTGGATCAGGAAGAAGGTATGCAATTGTTAGTGATACATTATACCGTTACTAATGTAATGCACCTGAGACAAAATCAGAATGTAACAACAATAAAAGTGTGTTTGTAAAGTAACTGAAAAGCAGGAAGACATAGTTTTACAGTATTTACCATAATATATTTCTTCTGTTACTATGGCTTTTAAAAAAGACTAAATTCAATATAATCATCTCACATATGATGTGCTTGTTAAATTGAGATTTTGCTGGGTATTTTGGGAAAAGATGTGCACTGCAACCAGTTAAATGTTAAAGCAGAACTTCACAAACCTGTTCTCTTAAATTACTTCTGCCAGCCTGTTTTAATTCTTTTCCCTAGGCAACTAACACATTCCAATCATATGTGGCTGTTAGGCTCCAATTCTTTTCATGTTTTATCTTTTCTTTAATTCCTTATACACCATTTGTTACACATGTATCTGAACATTTACAGCAGTTGGTGATATTTACTTCCTAAAATGCACTGTTCATTTCAAAGAGGTACATAATCAACAGAAGGGCTATCTATGTAGCTGCAGCGCTCTGGGTGTTTATGTCAGGCAGATCGAACATTTCAGATAGACAGATACAATGTATGCTGGAAAATCACATTTATTATGATCCAAATACAGTTTAAGTGCATTTGGCTTGATGTTAAATTGTGTCCAGTGTTGGGTTGTAATGAAACAGTTGTAATGAGTTATTTTTATTACATACCAGCATATTTTCATTTCCAGTAATTCTTTTAGATCTGTCATATTTTTACAAGATATGTGGTTTCCTTTTAACGTCATCTAGAATGTTCAGACAGTTGACCTGATTGAAATACACCTCTCTACTGCAATTCATGTCTCACTGTATCATCAATACATCTGTATGTCTACAGAAAAATTATGTGTCATAATAACTGACCTGATCGCAACAATTAGGGGATCAGTTGAGATATCTAGATACTGAAGTATTGTCTTAGGCAGAATAAACTAGAATGGATCGATGTCTTTCTGTAAGTTCTACGGAGTGTAGACAACAACGATATGACAAATGAGATAATGGCAATAACAAAGTTACTGCAGAGGGGGGTTGGTGTTCACTTTTGTTTACCCTATCAAAATTCTTCCACAGGGAGTTGGGCTCAGAGTGAACTGAGCAGGTGGTGCAATGCAACAACAACGTGACTTACCCGAAGCTACGGCACGGAGAGCCATAGTAACGTCGGAAGGGGAGAGACACGGAAGGAGGTGGCTGCTGCTATTTGAGTGTCTCAAAGTGTAAATTCCAGGGCCTGGATGCAATTTCAAACAACAGAAACCGTTGATAGAAGGCAGGGCCAAGGTCATCCATAGGTAACATCAGCAAGAGATGTCTTATCTCCACTTACAAGCCCATCGAGAACGGAGGCTGCATGCAACGTGGCTGCAACGCACCCTCCAGGCAGCAACAGGACACACAATATCAACACAAACAGTCCGAAATCACCTTCGGGAATGTAGCCTCTGTGCATGGAAGCCTATGGTGTGTGTCCCATTAAAACTATGAAACTGTTCAGCCCACAGACACTGGGATGAAGAACATCAAACATCAGGATTGTAGTCTTAAAGAATGGCACCAGGCTTTGTTCATAGGCGAGGCAAGTTTTGTATTCAGTCAGACAATCATCCTTCCCTCATCGGCAGAGAACATGGAACTCTGAACAATCCTCCTCCTGTGCAGGAGACATCAGCATATCGTGGTGGTGGACGAATGGTGCAGTCAGGAGTCAGTATTGGCAGACGTACAAACCTCTGTGTCATTTAGAATGGTATAGAGATGAGATCCTTCGACCATTTGTTGTGGCCTAGGCAGGCTCCGAGCCATACGAGATAATTTCCTTCTGGATGCACTGTTGGACATTATTGAAGCTGAGGGAATTGAATGAATAAGAGTGCCCAGCTTGTTCACCAGACTTATACCTGATTGAGCATGTCTGGGACGAATTTGGCAGACACATTGTAGTCAGATCGGCACCTACCGGAAGGGTTGTAGAGCTGGATATTGCACTTGTAGAAAACTGGGCAAATACCCCTCAAGAGCTCACTGATAACCTCATACTGTCTATGCCTTGCTCTAAGTAAACACCGTGTAAACCCCAAGTAAAGAGTAGAGACAGCAAAATATCGTACTGCATCACACACAAATTAAAATTTTAACCAATATCTGAATAAAATACATTACTATATGTATATTGTGTACAATATCTCACCTGACGCCCCATTGTTTTGTTCAGTGTACTACCGTTATCTGGGTGATGCATGTATATTGTAATTAAGATACTTTGACCTTCGTGAAGAATTTCTTTGAAAAACAAAGGCTGACACAATGAGAGGTAACCAATCTAAGTCTGGGACAAGTGGTGGCCTACTCAGAATAATTATGTATGTTCTTCTCATCCTACAGGTTCTAGTAAATGCTCTTCTCTGACAAACATAAAACCTAATGTGATGTGAGATGAAGCATGACAGTGCTTGCAATAGTGCTGCAAGAGACCAGATTGTCTTTATAATAGTAAGAAAAGTTTTAGAAATCAGGTTTTAAACTGTAAGACATATCAAAAGGCAGATACAGACTATGACCATAAATTATTGATTATGAACTGTAGATTAAGACACTGCAAGAAGGTAGAAAATTAAGGAGATGGAAATTCGACAAACTGAAGGGACCAGAGGTGTTTTAAGGTTTCAGATGGAGCATTTGGCAAGGACTGGCTGAAATTGGGGAAAAGTAATACAGTAGAATAATGGGTAGCTCTGAGGTGTGGAGTAGCAAAGGCCACAGAGGATCATATAGGAAGAAGGAAAAGACCTAATAGAAATCCTCGATAATACAGGAGACACTGAACTTCATTGATGAAAGGAGAAAAAATAAAATGCAGCAATTGAATCGGGCAAAAGGGAGTACAGATGTCTGAAAAATGAGGTTGACAGGACGTGTAAATGGGCTAAGCAGGGGTGGTTAGAGGTCAAATGCAAAACCGTAGAATAATGTACAACTAGAGGAAATGTAGATACCACAGAGAGAGAGAGAGAGAGAGAGAGAGAGAGAGAGAGAGAGAGAGAGAGAGAGAGAGAGAGAGAGAGAGAGAGATATTTGGAAATAAGAAAACAACTATAGGAATATCAATAACTTAGATGGTAAACGAGTACTAAGCAAAGGAGGGAAAGCTGAAAGATGCAAGAAATATATAGAGGGCCTATGTAACAGAAATAAACTTGAAGGCAGTAGCCTAGAAATGGAAGACCAACAACAGGAAAATGAGAGAGGAGATATGATACGGCAGACAGAATTTAACAGAGCAGTAAAAGAATTGATTCAAAACAAGGCCCCTGGAGTAGATGATATTCTGTGTAAACTTCTGATATTGTTAGGAGAGAAGAAATTGTTCTACCTGGTATTCAAGGTGTATGAGACAGGGGAAATACCCTCAGACTTTAAGAAGAATATAGTGATTCCAATTCCTAAGAAACAAAAGGGCAGACAAAAGTGAAAATTACAGAACTATCAGTTTAATAAGTAATGGTTGCAAAATACTAACACAAATTATTTACAGATGAATGGGAAAAAATGATAGAATCTGAAAGAGATGTAACCTTTCCCTAATGTTGTTCAAAGTTTACAATGAGCAAGCTCTTTTTTGTGGTTTTAGGGCGCACAACTGCTAAGGTCATTAGCGCCCAGATAACAGAGATTCGCTACATCTTGAAAAAAGTTGTAACTACCAGATAGAGCATCAAAGGAAGGCTAAAAACGAAAGATAAAAACAATGAAAAGGGTTAAATATCTTTTTATAGATTGGCCATGTTGATAAAACACAAAACTCTAGCAGCTAAAGTTCCTCCAGAGTAGGCGGAAAGTGAAGGGCTACACGGAGATGATTAAAATTGGGACAAGACAGTAAAACATGTCGCACTGTCAGCAATTCACCGCAAGAGCACAGCGGTGCAGGGTCAGCATTAAGCAAATGACGGTGGCTGAAACGGCAGTGACCGATCCGCAACCGCGCCACGATGACCACCTCTTGCCGAGAGGGGCGTGAGGAGGTCCTCCAAGCAGTCGGGAACAATTTTACAGTTCTCAATTTATTGTCGTGGAGTGAGAACCATGCACTGTGCCAGGACGACAATACTCCGGCGAAGAGCCCGTTGAACAATGTTTGATGGGACGCAAAAAGTAGCCATGCGAGGCAAAAGAGCTGCTGCCTTGGCTGCTATGTAGGCGGTCTCATACCCAGGCACACCCACGTGGCCAGGGACCCACAGAAAAGAAACGTGACAGCTGTCATCTGCTATCAACTGGAGGGAGCGTTGGATCCGATACACGAGAGGATGGGCCGAGAGATGGTCCTTAAGACTCTGCAGGACACTAAAAGAGTCCGAACAGATGGCATAAAAAGGATGGCGGCAGCGGCAGCAGGTATATAAAACGGCCTGGTGGAGGGCAAAAAGCTCAGCCGAGAAATTCGACAACGGGTCAGGGAGCTTGTATTGGAACAGGTTGTCCCCGACGACGAAGGCAGATCCGACACTGTCAGTGCTCTTGGAACCATCAGTGTAGATAAATATGGCATTATCGAACCGCAAACAGAGTTCGACAAGCCTCTCCTTGGGGAGCGAACTAAGTTCAAGGTGAGTGTGAACCTGGGCCTGATGCCACGGTGGCAATGGGCTTTCGCTCAACCAAAAGGTGGAAGTAAGGGTAAAATCGAGCCGCTGTAGCAGGCGGCGAAACCGAACTCCAGGTGGAAGCAAGGCTATCACAGACAACTGATATTGGCGATCGAGTGAGTCAACAAAAATAATCTGTAAGATGGATGGTTGGGCATCGACTGCAAGCGGCATGCCTACCGACACAAGAGTATGTCACGCCGAGTGGTCAAGGGTAATACAGCAGCTTTGGCATACAGACTTTAAACAGGGCTGGTATAAAATGCACCGGTCGCCAGGCGTAATCCCCGATGGTGAATCGAGTTGAGACGGCGGAGAATCGACGGCTATGCAGAAGAGTATACAAGGCTTCCGTAGTCGAGCTTCGACTGAACAATGGCCTGGTAAAGGTGAAGCAGGACAGTACGATCCGCTCCCCATGATGTGCCACTGAGGACGCGGAGAACATTAAGGGATCGGGCACAACGGGCAGCCAGGTAGGACACGTGTGGGAACCAGCAATGTTTACGATCCAACATGAATCCCAAGAATTTCGTTGTCTCCACGAAAGGGAGAGGTACAGGGCCGAGACGTAGAGATGGTGGAAGAAATTACTTGTATCTCCAGAAGTTTACACACACCGTTTTCTCAGTGGAGAAGCGGAAGCAGTTCGCAATGCTCCAGGAATGCAGGCGGTCAAGACAGTGTTGAAGACAACGCTCCAAGTGACACGTCAGTTGGACGCTGCAATAAATTGTAAGATCATCTACAAAAAGGGATCCGGAAACGTCGGCCGAAAGGTAGTCTACGATCAGATTGATTGCAATTGCAAAAAGAGCCACGCTCAAGACGGAACTCTGTGGCACCCCATTCTCCTTGCGAAAGGTATCTGACAAAACAGAGCCCACCCGTACCCGGAATTTGCGATGCGCCAAAAACGCTTGAATAAAGAGGGAGGCGGCCACAAAGGCCCCATGTGTGCAATGTGCGGAGAATGCCCGCCCTCCAACAGGTATTATAAGATTTCTCTAAGTCGAAGAACACTGCTACCGTTTGATGCTTACTTAAAAAGTTAATGGTCGACAAGGTGACAAGGTGATCAGCAGCAGAGCTGTGTCTACGAAAGCCACATTGGATATTATTCAGGAGGCATCGAGATTCGAGGAGCCAGACCAACCGAGCGTTAACCATGTGTTCCATCACCTTACAGACGCTGCTAGTAAGAGAAATAGGGCGATAACTTGATGGAAGATGTTTGTCCTTCCCTGGTTTGGGGTTGGGGACAACAATGGCTTCATGCCAACTTGTGGGAACCTGACCTTCATTCCATATGCGATTATAGGTGCCAAGTAGGAAACACTTGCCCGCAGGAGAAAGGTTCATCAGCATCTCAATATGGATGGAATCGGGCCCGGGTGCAGAAGATCGGAACAGGGCAAGAGCACGGTCTAGCTCCTGCATGGTGAAGGAGACATCTTAACTTGCACGATTAAAAGAGTGGAAAGAAGGCGGCCGTGCCTCCTCTACCTGTTTCCAAGGGAGGAAGGCAGGGTGGTAACGGGCAGAGCTCTAAGCCTCCGCAAAGAAACGGCCCAATACTTTGGAAACAGCAACAGGGTCCACCGGGACTGCGTTCTCGACGGTCAGGCCAGAAATCGGAAAGTGGACCTTTATGCCGGATAAACGGCGTAGGCCACCCCAGACAGCTGAGGAGGGAGTAAAGCGGTTAAAATAAATGGTAAAAGCAATGCAGCAAGCTGTTTTGCTGTCGTTTATAACACGACGACATTGCGCTCGCAGTTGTTTATAGTTGATACTATTCTCCAACGATGGGTAGCGGCGGAAGGTGCGTAAAGCACAGCACCGGGCTCCAAGAGCGTCACGGCAGGCTGCAGTCCACCAGGGTACCGGGACGCGACGTGGAGAAGAGGATGTACGAGGTATGGAATGTTCGGCAGCTGTGCGGACAACCTCTGTGACGTATTCGACCTGACTGTCACAGCTGGAAAAGTCTTGATTGTTAAAAACTGCCATGGAAGAATAAAGCCCCCAGTCGGCTTTAGAAATGTTGCAACTAGTGGGACAAGGAGATGGAGAATGCTGCAGGAAGTGGATGACACAAGGAAAATGGTCACTCGAGTACAAATGTTTGTATAGATTATGGGACTTAACTACGGGGTTATTAGTCCCTACACTTACAAACTACTTATGAACTAGCTTACACAAATATCCATGCCCGAGGGGGGATTCGAACCCCCGACCGTAGTGGCCCTGTAGACCGTGACTGAAGCGCCTCGGTCCCCTCGGCCACCGCGGCCGGCTCACTCGAGTACGTGTCAGAAAGTGCATACCACTCAAACCGACCGACAAGCTGAGGAGTGCATATCGAGAGGTCTATATGGGAATAAAAATGTGTTGTGTCGGAAAGGAAGGTCGATTCACCAGTGTTGAGGCAGACAAGATTGAGGTGGTGGAGGAGGCCCACCAAAAGGGAGCCTGTAGGACAAAATGCCGGAGAGCCCCATAGGGGGTGGTGGGCATTAAAGTCGCCTACCAACACGAAAGGTGAAGGGAGCTGGTCAACCAGGTGTAGCACATCTGCCCTAGTAAGGGTGGATGACGATGGCGAATAGATATTACAGAGGGAAAAGGAAAAGGTGGATAGAGTGATGCGGACGGCAACTGCCTGTAGGTGAGTATGCAATGAAATGGGATGGTGATAGACGACGTCCCAAATGAGCATCAGAACCCCTCCATGGACTGGGGTACCTTCCACAGGTGGCAGGTCGAAACGCACAGAGGTGTAGTTGGGGAAGTCTGCACGATCACTTGGACGTAACTTAGTTTCTTGGAGACAAACTAGAAGCGGGCAGTGCAATCGAAGTAGTAGTTTTAATTCCTCCCGATTGGAACGAAAGCTGCGAATATTTCATTGAAGGAGCGCCATGATAAAAAATAAGAGAAAAAAGGAAGATAAAAAGGAACAAGCAGGTGGGGTCACCTCGACGGCCGCTGAGGACCGGATTTCGAGGGAGCACTACTGTCGCCATCTGGAGGCAGAGAATCATGTTCCATAGGTTCATCTGATGCATCTGCCACCTTCCCGAGTTGATCAGGAGGGGCAGCTTCCGCCGCCGGTAAAATGCCGGTTGCCCGGCTAACAGTAGTGCGTGCCGGCGAGACAGAAGATGATCGGGGCCGACTACTGTTGGGCAGCGTGACGGATGGGTCACGCCTCGGCGGGGAAGGAGAGGAACTCTTTTTTTTGTTGGCTCTTCTGGAAGAGTGACGGCACAGACAAATATATACAGGGCCCAGTCCTACGCTCCGGGGTGCGGGGAATGAGGGTTTCCAGCAGTTCCGTAAGATGTCCCATGATGGCGCTGCAGTCAGTAGCAGCTCTTTAAACTGGTCAGAGCAGGCGGCAGGTAGCTGCTGCCCCAACCACCACCTCCCCTCATACGCCGGCACGCCGGACACAGCCGTGGCCTCATGGCAGGCGGCACGAGCTCGCCCCTCACCCTCCCCTCCACACTACCCTCTGACGTGCGAGAGGCACGCTAAGCCAGCGAACCGCTTGACACCTGCTAGCATCTTACGGAACTACGAGGGGAGCGTAGGACAGTGGTTTAGGGCAGGCTGCTTCTCTGTATATGTTACTCTGTGGTGACGGTGAGAAGAGGCAGTTGACGGTTGAGAAGCCTGAGAATGCAGAAAATCTTCACGGATGGGTTCCTTTTTCAAAGTCCGGGCATTTTGTTTAGGTGCCCGCGGTTTATTAGAGGTTGACGAAGACTGAGGAAGCAGGGACGGGGAATGGGCAATCTTCGTGCTGGCCGATCGCACAACTGTGTCAGCGAAAGTGAAATCACAGGTCTGCATACCTGCATCCTTAGTAGGTCGAGTGGAGGTGAGGACCTTACTGTATGTGCCCGCTGGGAGGACAGTGGGCTTTCGACTCGCCAACAACTTTCAAGAGGCAGATGTTGAGACCTTTTCCGTGATCCGAATTTGCTGAATGACCTTTTCATCCTTATATACAGGGCAGTCCCGAGAGGAAGCCGCATGGTCACTGTTGCAATTAAGGCAGTGAGGGGACGGAGGTTGGCAATCCCCCTCATGGGCGTCCCTACCACAAGTGACACATTTTGCTGCATTAGGGCAAGATTGACGGGTGTGGTTGTATCTGTGGAATTGGAAACAGCGCGTTCGGTTTGGTACATAAGGGCGGACGGAGATAACTTCATACCCTGCTTTGACCTTGGGCGGGAGTTCAACTCTGTCGAACGTCAAAAACCCAGTACGAGTCGGTGACAGCTGGTTATCTACCTTTTTCAACACTCTATGCATGGCTGTGACACCCTGATCGGACATATAGGTTTGTATGTCTTCGTCAGACAACCTGTCAAGGGATCTCGTGAAGACTACCCCCCGCGACGAGTTGAGTGTGCGATGCGCTTCTACCTGGACAGGAAACGTGTGTAGCAACGCATTTTTTGCGCCTGGAAGGCACTGTCCGCTTCCAGCAACAATGTTCCACTGCGCTGACGTGAACAGGTTTTGACAGGGCCAGCAATTGCACAACACCTTTCTGAATGACGAAAGGATTTACAGAAGTGAAATCTTTACCGTCGGTTCGAGAGACAACTAGGAATTTCGGGAGATTGGGCAAAGTTTTCTTATGCTGAGGCGAATCTATCTTTTGTTTCTGGGTCAAAGTCACAGAAGAAGAGAAGGAAGTCATTGCGGAAGTGTCCCCCGTGATTACTGGCATCTCCGATGGCGCACTCCTTCCTAGTGGGGGCCCTCTCTGAGGGCTGACCCGCCTTAGGTGATTGTTCACACCTCAGGTCACACCTCCTGAGAACTGACGGAGGGACCAATCGGCATGATCATAAGGTACCAGCTCGGGTAATCACCCCTCAGCCTCGCCTTTACCAGGGGGTACGTACATGCCCCACTTGTCTACCCGGGGCGGGGAATTACGCGTTACCCCATCACCTGCTACGCATGATATTGCGTGGGTCGGCCATCAGACACGCACAGGGAGGAAAGAAGAAGAATAGAGGAAGTGAAGAGAAGGAAGTGTCTCAAACGCTAAAGCGGAGACTAATGAGGAGGAGAGGAAGGCTAGGTAAGTATATCAAGGAGAGAAAGACAGAAGCAAAGGTTAGGAAAGGGAGAAACTAAGGAAAAAGAGAAACTGGGACAAGAAACCACCTTGACTCGCAAATGATGCCCGTCTCTGAACGAAGGCATGAACCAGGAGGGAAAGTGAAGCAGCCTGGGGCGGAAAAGAGGCTGCTTCGGCTCGGGGTCCCGTGCGCACCACACGTACCCACAAAAGTGCTGTGGGCCCCCTGGGGGGGGGGGGGGGGGGGAAGCAAGCTGTGAAGGAATGCAAGGAGAAAGTTGGAGAAGGAATTAAAGGTCAGGGGAAAAAAATAAAAACATTGGGTTTGCCGGTGACATAATAATTCTGTCAGAGACAGCAAAGGACCTGGAAGAGCGATTGAATGGAATGGACAGTATCTTGGAAGGAAGTTATAAGATGAACATTGTAAGAGTAAAACAATGGTAATGGAATGTGGTGTCAAAAAATCAGGTGGTGCTGAAGGAATTAAGATTATGTAATGAGACAATAAAAGTAGTAGACAAATTTTGTTATTTGGGCAGCAAAATAACTAATGATGGCCGAAATAAAGAAGATTTAAAATGCAGAATGGCTATGGGAAGAAAAGCGTTTCTGAAAAAGGAAAATTTGTTGACATCCCATATTAAATTAAATGTTAGGAAGTCCTTTCTGAAAGAATTTCTCTTGTGTGTGGCACTGTATGTGAGTGAAACATGGACAAGACAAAAAGATGATATAAGCTTTTGAAATGTGATACTACAAACAAATGATGAAGATTAGATGGGTAGATCACATAACTAATGAGGTGGTGATCAATAGAATTGGGTAGAAAGGAAGTTTCTGGCATACACCAAATAAGAGAAGGGATAGGTTGGTGGGACAAATTCTGAAATTAAACTGACTAAACTTCGTCATCTGTCACCTCATTCTATATAAAGGAAATCAAGAATAATCCTCAAAGGAAGAATACCAAAGGCAAAATCTGATTAGGCCAATTTGAAACAGGATACAATAAAACAAAGATGAAAGCAATGAGAGAGAGAAAGAGGAGGTGGGGCGCCTCTGCCAAGCACTTAAAAGTGTATTGCAAAATAAATATGTAGATCCAGATGTATGATGATTATGAGGAGGAGGAGGAGGAGGAGGACTGCAGCCAGAGATCTCCAGAGCAAGGAATGTATTTGAAGACGCATCATCTGAATCTGATTGGCAACACCCCACCCTCCATTACCCCAAGAAAACTAACAAAGACAAGGTGATAAAACAACAGACAAGATGAAACATTAAAAGCAACAAGTAGTAAGGAGAATAAAATGGTAGGACGTTGAGGAGCCAGGCTACAACACTGGGCGGTTACAAGTGGTTCCCTTGCCCAGAGACAGTGAGAGGTGCCCCACCAAATGATCAGGTGATTGAAGAGGTCAGAGGCCTACCTTATGGGGACAAGTAGAAATTGCCTTTGCAGATACAATGTGAAATCTGGTCAAATGAGTTGGCATCGCCTGTCAGTAACATATAGAGTGTGTTAGAAAGCTTAAGTTTATGCTGCAAAGCGATTAAATTTGGACAGTCTAATAGGACAATCGACACCATCAGGCAGGCACCACACCGACAGCAAGGTGGGTCCTCAAGTCAGATGTGGCCATAGGCGAGTCTGGTGTGGCCAATGTGTAGGCAACAGATAGTAGATTCCCAGTCAGAAACATGAATCCAGGATCACCACGCACTCATGGTCTCCTTTATTGTCCTTAACTTGGTTCAGGAGACCAGGAAAGACCATTCCGAGGACCACTACAACATAAATTTATGGTAGAGAATTGATCAAAGGTCCAGTTCTGCAACCTCCATTTCCAAGATCAGCATCTTAATATCCAACTTTGCAACTAGTCAGCACATTCATTCACTGTAATCCCAGAGTGACCATGGGTCAAAAAAAGACAGGCAGCCTTCCAGCTTCATGGAGGTCATAAAGACGATCCTGTACGGCTGTGACTAATGGGTGGCAAAGGTAGCACTGGCATACCTGCCAACCTTCAAAACGTAAAAATCAGGAGATACAGTTTAAAAAATCGGGAGATAAGTTGTCAGAAACTGCGGCGCACTTTACTATAAACCTTAAGATAACTGATTTTAGCCTTTTTCTGTCATCTCACAACACTACATAATGACTACAAAAAAGACACTTGTATTAACCCAAATGTTGAATACATCTTTATTTGGAGCCAGTCCAGGTAAAGTGATTGATTTTTTTACTAAAGCAAAACAGTTCACAGCTGTATTTTTGTGCTATACTGCTACCAGTGTGCATTTTATGAAACAAGTGACCCACATGCTTATCGCATTTAATTGGTAAATGGTACTCTAAAATAAACAATGCAAATAAGCACTCTGCATGTATCACATGATCACTTCTACTTTTCTCAGCAATTTCAGTCTTTTACTGTTACTCTCACACTTTTCATTTTCTTTGCACGTATTCCGGTACAGCGCTTTTTCCACCATGTGGTGTAGAAGTATCACATCGACAAAGAGTACAAAATAAAAATAATGTTCTGAAAACTGTTTAAAAAAGGGACCATATTTTTTGGTATCCTAGAACAAATACCACAAAACTGAAATCCCATAGTCACGTAAACTGTATACACAAAAATTGAGTTTCTGCAATTCGCATATGAAACTGATGCTCCTAACTACCCACTCAAAAAATTTCCATCAATTAAAAACCACTGTAGTGATTTCACTTATGTACAATGACAAAACAAAACATTCAAAAAGAGCACATCGAGACGTTACAAGTGTATTTGCAAATAGGCGGAATGAGTAAAAATAATCGTTATACAGGTCACGCGCAACTTCTAATTTATATGAACTTTTATACCTATTCTGATTAAACTGATAAATGAACATAGGACTTTTGACCATTGGCCAAAAAACGAATCTTGGGTTTCAGGATATAAGCTAAAAATCGGGAGAAATAATGGCAAAATCAGGAGGCAGGAGTCAGGAGTCAGGAGAAAAAGTGAAAAATCGGGAGACTCCCACCTAAATCGGGAGAGTTGGCAGGTATGCACTGGTCAATAGCCTGAAAGCTACTCAGTAATCCTTGCAGATTAGGATAATCTTATTGGTACAAGAACAAGCATGCCTATGAGCATTTTTGATTGCCTCCAATTCAGTGAAGGCACTGCAACAGTTGGTAGGTGCAACGTTCACTGGCCCATGTATGCAAAACTGGTACACCCACTAAACACTGAGCTGTTACTGTAAGCCACTGCTTGAGCCTAGAAATTCTCAGAGGACACTCACAAATAGGCAGTGAAGAACCCTGGGGTCTACAGAATCTTGTAGTCTAAGGCAGACATTGAGAGAAATATGAGATCTTGATACATGCCATGGGGGAGTACATAGTCAGGCATAAAACACCAGTCCCAAAAAGCAGCAAGTTTCCTCCACAATGAGTACTTACTCATTGAGTAGCTAGTCACTGAGGTAAAAACGTTCGTAAATCTATGGGATTGAACTACTCTGGTCATCAGTCCATCCCTAGGCTTACAAACTACTTTAACTTATGCTAAGGACCACAAATATACCCATGCCCAAGGGAGGACTCAAACCTCTGACAGCGAGCAGCGGCACACTCCACAGCTAGGTGCCTCTGAACTCTCCGCCACTCCACTGTGGCATCACTTAGGTAAAGTTTGGGCTGTTCATGGGATGACGCAATGTCGCCAAATATGCACAATACAGCTCTTTGCAGCTGAAAATGGAAAGTTGCGGGTTAGGGTCCATGACTGCGCCTTTTGTATGGCACTCTAAAGTTAGCATTAAGTAACACCAAACACTGGACGAGCAATAGTAAAAGCCAGAAGTTGTCAGCATACAAGAAGGGTGACAATGAGCACTCCACAGCTGCTGCTAGTCCACTGAAAACAGAAATTGGGAGTGGGCCCCAGAAACCCACTTATGTAGCATAGTGAGGACGTGGTACTGCTAAGTGGTATTATAAGCCGTCTCTATAACAAAGTACACATCTATGATATGTTGATGGTAGCCAAAAGCTATTCAGATGGCAGATTCTAAGTAAACCAAATTATCAATAGCAGAACAGCTTCATTGAAAAACAACCCTAAGATAGAATCAGAAGGCCCTAACACTAAAGGATCCAATCCCGCCACCATTTCATCATACATTCAAGAAACTTACAAAGAACATTGTTAAGACTAATTGGCTGAAGCTGTCCATTTATTAGGGGGTTTCTTAACCAGTTTCAGTACCAGGATGATGATGCTTCTCTCCAATGCGTTGAAAATTCACCCTTACTTCAGGTACCATTGAAGATGCCAAGGATATGATTGAGGTGTGCTGACTCAGTTTACTTGTATTGGCACTAGTTACCTTGCTCCAACTCATGTATCAATATTTCTTCATTACTTCACTGCGGGTGGCGTGGCTAGTTTTCGTTTGTTATTTGTCTCACGGCTTTGATGTCCAGCAGAGTCACCACCGGCAAGGGCACATAGTTCTGGGCGGCTGTATCGACAGCTGGCTTGATGCTTGCTAATGCAAGTTATCATGGAGAGCCAGCTGTGAAGACAACTTAGCTGCGACTGGTCACGTCATCTTGTTCCATTAAGTACAGTGTGGTGACACCCGAAAAGTGTATTCATCACCAGAAGACCAAGTTTTATAATTTTGAGTCATCGCATTGGAGTGGGTCGAGTTATGGCTTTGGTGACTTTAAGGTGAGTATTTTGTCATCCTTTTGCAGTGTGTATTTCCAGTCATCTTAGTGTGGACTGCAGATACTGTTTTCCGTGGTTCCAGTTGATGCTACGATTCTGCTGTTTGTGTCTAGAGGCCAGGTTTGAGTTTCTGCCTATTGCTCCATTTTTCCCCTGGTAATTTTATCTCCCCCCCCCCCCCCCCCCCCCCTCTCTCTCTCTCTCTCTCTCTCTCTCTCTCTCTCTCTCTCTCTCTCTCTCTCTCTCTCTCTCTCTGTGTGTGTGTGTGTGTGTGTGTGTGTGTGTGTGGGTCATTTTGACTAGGCCTCATAACTGACCCCAGTGGTTGCCTTGGTCTAACGTCCATGTTACCTCCATGAACCTGGCATCCAACTTGACGAAATCACTTTTTACTGTATACAACCTTTAAGAGCTTCATTTGTACTGGATTGTAGTTAAAAATATTTTGTATTTAGTTTTTCAATTGTAGAGGTTTGTAGTAGATGAATTTTCACTTGAGTAACTTCTATAACCCACAAAACGTGTTCAAATCGCTAGGCATGAGAGCCATACTGCAGTGAACTGCAGCCATCGCCAGCAACCCACTTTGAAGAAATTTAATTCTAATGGATGATATGTGTAGAAAAACGTGTGTAGAGGTTTGTAGCGAACGAATTTTCGTTTGCAGTAGCTTGTATAACCCACCAAACCAAGGCGTGAGAGCCTACTGCAGTGCACTGCACCCATAGCCAGCACCCCACTTTGAAGAAATTAATTTGTAAAGAATAATCTATGTAGGAATTTGTTTGTAGAGCAGCTATTTCTGTTTCAGTTCACAGGAACCCACTACAAATATTTTTAGCTATAGAATCCTTTGTGGTGGTGAGTATTTTGTTATAATCCCTCTAATACGATTATCAAAGTTCTACAATTGTTGGTGGGAAGATTTCTTGCATGTAAAATTTTTAGATTAAAACTTAACGTTTCTGATATTACAACAATGAAAAATAGTTCTTAGTAACAATTTATCACGTTTATCGGTCTTCAAAATTCGGTCTCAAACTTGTCTGGTGGTGTTTCTCCGAAATATTGACAGTGAGTCAAACTGGATGCCACTCTAACGGAGGTCCTTGTTCCCTGATCTAGTGTTATTGTCCCTCTTTCTTTTCTTCAAGAATACTGGAGGACATGAACGTCATTTATTCTTCATCCCTCAAATACAGTTACTTTTGTTTCACTTAATCCTACAATTTATATTCTATTTTTTCTAATTTCTGATAGCATCTCTGTTTTTTATTCTGTTTACCGAGTTTTAACATTTCAGCACTATTCGTATCTCCTTTTGCAATGCCATGGATTGCGTCTTCAGATCTGACCGGCAATTTATGTTCTCTGCCTGTTTCTGTGATATGTTGGTATTTGTTAAACAGGGTATCGGCCTATGAACCCTAGCTTGATGGAAGGGCTGCTCTGAAGTCTCACAGAAGTTTCCTGTCGGGTTTCTATGCATTAGCCATTGAGATGCCAGTATTTCTGCAAGGCAGCACTTAATGGTTGCGATTCGTTCGAGAGTTTTATTTTCCCAGTACACACCATATCTAATCAGAGCTGGGAAGGTGATGTTAATCTGTCAATGTTGGTATTTTGATGTGACTTGTCTTAGAATGAGATCCCTTGAAAAAGAATATATAAAACACCTTACATCTTTGTCAATAAAGAATTTGTATTTAGTTTACTTTTACTTTTTCCTGCCTTTTGAGACAGGTTCATAATAGTTTCCACAAAATGAAATTTTTTTATTAAATTTTGTTCGTGCTAGGGTGTTCACCCACCATTTATTCTTAATATTAAAAAGTAATAATTCATGTTTCTGCATCGGTCTATACGTTCTAAGCCCTTTGCAGCAAAATAAAAATTAAGTATGTAAAGAAACTGTTGCCTAATGTACTGTACAATCAGAGACAATAAAATGAGACTCAAGCAGAAATAACTGCAACCACGAGATATATTTGTATCACTAAAATGAGTGACAGAACATTGTTGCTAGAATATTAATTTCTGTTTAGGGATATCAACAGTTACAATGAGGAACAAAAACAATAATTTTTACAAGTTGTGGCAATGCATAGGAAACCATTTCAGAAAGGAAACTCTGATTTTAAGGCTCGTCAACACCTAAGGTCATTAGGGACGGTTAACCGGCCTGTAGCTTGTCTTCCTACCAACAGCACACAACATGAATGGTCATCCATCCATCCATGGTCCTCGGAGATCTAGCGGGAAATGATGTGCTCACTTCGCCAAGGCCGTTTGTTTATTTGCATTTGAAAACTTTTGGCAATGTTACCACCAAGCCAGAAATAAAATTTAAAAAAAATTAAATAAAAAAAAAAAGAGTTAAAAAATAGTTTTGTTATATGATATGAGTTATTAATCAAAATCTATTTACGTTTCCTAAATATGAATAGTAGTTTCAACAGTTAATGTATTAGCTGCAGAGTGCCTATTGTACTATATAATATTTACTGAAAAATCAATTAAGTCCCATCACTGGCGCCCATATAATATTTTTATTGGGGGGGGGGGGGGGGTCAAAGTGGGTGGGGGTGATGAGATGGTATGGAATACATATATACTTCACAGTTACTAAATATGCAAAGGATTGCATATATATGTTACACCCCTTTCCTTAATCTCTCAGTCTTTCACGTCCCCCCCCCCCCCCGTCTCCTGTGTGTCATCCCCTTTGTCTTCTTAGGCTTCTCACTTTATTAGGTACTGTAACTGAAAATGTGGCATTGCTCGGGTATTTATTGATTCCAATGTTCAGTTTCTCAGAGTACCCCTCCCTCCCCTCTCTCTGACCATCTCCTCCTCCCTCCTCTGCCTACCACGCCGCCGTTGTCGTGGTGCCTCCTCCTCCTCCTCCTCCTCCTCCCCCCCCACCCCTCTATCCACCTATCCCCCCCTCTATCCACATATCCCCCACTGCCACTGTCGTTACCTCCCCCAGTCTCTGCCAATCTTCTTCTGTCCCCCTGCCTGTCCCCCCCCCCCTCTCCCCTGTATTTGATAAATTATAATACCTGCCAAATTCTTGGTGAACAGTCAAATGGTGTCAAAGTCTGCAGTAAGAGACCTCCGCCACACACCTTATGAAATCTTACATAGACAGTCTTGATTTTCAGCTCTGGTGTACAAAATTTTATCGCAGTCAGATGAACAGCACGGCAGCGCAGAAAATACGAAAGTAATCCAAAAGACGGTGGCCAGCTTAAAAATTACTAATTTTGCTTTTTTCGATTTCTTAGTCGTACCTTTGACTTTTCCCTTTTTTCCTAAACAAACTTGTATTAAGGCGAACAAAACAAAATAAAAATATTCAATACGGTGTAGCCACTTCCGAGTTTTAGCGAGATTAACACACAGCAATTTATTTTTATACACATAGGTAATGCACAAAAAACTTAGAATAAAATGAAATACATGAAAGAGTACAAAGAAAAAAAAATCACTGTTCAGTGTTATGTAAATTTAGAAAATATGTTCAATGTGTAATAAATTGTAGCAACTTAAAGTCCTAAATCGACTGTAATAATGAAAATAAAATGATAGTATGGGTTTCCGTGGCCAAAATATTCCCAGAGGGATTTGGCCTTTCTATTGATGTCACTTCGGCAACTTGATGTCAACGACGATGAGATAAACACACAACACCCAGTCCCCTGCCAGAAATCGAACCAGGGCCCTTGCATCGGCGGTCAGCAATGCTGCCACTCGGCTATGTAGGCGGCCGAGTTGCAATAATATTACCATGTGGCTCGGTGACCTACTGCAAATCTTTCGATTGGTCGCTACATCTGCATCGAAATGTCCGTAACTTATTGCCAGTTTTCAAAACCAGGAAATTGGGACGAACAGTTTAACGTGGATTCAGATCCATGTGTCATTTCCAGCATCAAACCAAAATTTTGTTAAGATCAGTCGAGTAATTTGAAAATCATCACGGACAAACAATGTGACACGGGATATATATACCGCTCAAAACAATTAGGGGATCACGTGACATATAGACAATATACGTATGGTAACTATTTTTTCAGATATTTGTTAGAATTCTAATTTGTTTGTGATACAGTGTGATATTTTGCTGTGTCAATCCTTTACTTCAGGTTCACATACCATTATCTTAGAGTGCAGCACCATGGGGCTATGATAACAGTGAAGTCATTCTCGTTACTCTCTAATATGGTGTGTGATTACCTCTGACAGCCAGTACAGTAGAACACCTGCGTGTCATGGACATTATGAGGTTATCAAACAGGTACCACCCTCATGAGCCACAGACATGACCGAGGTGGGGTGACTTGCGTGCCTCAAAGATACAGATAGCCGTACTGTAGGTGCAACCACAGCGGAGGGGTATCTTTGGAGATGCCAGACAAATGTATGGTTCCTGAAGAGGGGCAGCAGCCTTTTCAGTAGTTGCAGGGGCAACAGTCTAGATGATTGACCGAATTGGCCTTGTAACATCACTTAACATGACTTCGCCATGAAATTACTCCAAACTGCTGAAAGTAAGAGGGGGGAAACTACAGTCTTTAATTTCCACAAAGGGCATGCAGCTCTACTATATGAATATATGATGGCATCCTCTCGGGTAAAATATTCCAGAGATAATATAGCCCCCCATTCATTCGGATCTCTAGGTGGGGACAACGCAGAAGGATGTAGTCATCAAGAAAAACAAAACAGTCATACTACTGATCGGAGCATGGAATGTTCTATTCCTTATTCTGGCGAGTTAGAAAATTTGAAAAGAGAAATGGATAGGTTAAAGTTAGATATGGTGGCGATTAGTGAAGTTTGATGGCAGGATGAATAAAACTTCTGATAAGGTGAGTACAGGGTTGTTGTTGTTGTGTTGTTGTGGTCTTCAGTCCAGAGACTGGTTATGAATACAAAATCAATTGGTGGTAACACAGGAGTAGGTCTGATAAGGAATAAGAAACTAGGAATGTGGGTAAGTTACTATGATCAACATAGTGAACACCTTGTCATGGATATGTGCCAGTATCTGGTTATTTTTTAATTTTGATTAATGGCCTCAATATTTATTATTGCAAATTAAATGTTGTGGTGGCCTGTCAGGCAAGATTGACCCTTCTGAAGCCACATAACTATAGCATCCAGTGGACGACACCGTGTTACAATTTTCAACCTTTCCTTGGTGCTACAATTTCTCTCACATTGCAACTGTTTTCCAAATTTACATACAACGTAACCAAACTTTGTAACTTTTTCTTGCATTTCATTTTATTTTGTTTTAATTGTTTTGTGAGTAGTAAACAAATAGGACTTCTGGGACATACATTGATATCAAATTGATTATGAAAATTTTTGATTAATTATGCAATTTTTTTATTTACAATTACTCGGTACTGTAATTGCAGTCACACTTTAATTTTTTTTTGTAATTACAATTGAATGTGTTCACTCTTCCACATCTCAACTGCCACTGAGCCATCTACAATATCCCCCCACCCCACACCCACCACGTGACCATTGACCAATCGGAGATCCCGTCCCTTCACCACCATCACATGACCATCGACCAATCTGAGCCCATCGCATACTCTTCCTGAAATGATCACTCAGTACAAAAGGACCAAACATAGCATGATAAACATGAGACCAATCTATGTTCGCGATAAACTTCTACACAGAGTATACTTCAGAATCAAAATGGTTGATCACCACATACAAAAATTTTAAATTGGAGACTGTGCGTATTTCAAAACAAAAAACCACCTTCGAGAAATCATACCTGCCAAACTGGTCAATGGAGACATTCACTGTTTCAAACATGCGAAGAACGAATCCTAGAACTTATATTTTAAAGGACAGTGAAGGGGGGGGGGGGGGGAGAGAGAGAGAGAGAGAGAGAGAGAGAGAGAGAGAGAGAGAGAGAATTTGTGAAACACCATGGGCATCGAGTATTTGTTAAATGGCTCTGTTTCCCAGCTACAGAAAACAGTTGGATTGACGCAAATGAATTGCTATAGAACGAGATGCAAGTAGCGTAATTGTCCCAGCAGCATACTGTCTTGCAGAAGACGCATCAGAGGAAGTGGTAGTATTCTCAATAAACTACCAGTTGAACTCCACATCCCCGGATACAACTACTGTGGACCTGGAACGAAAATTCAAAAACGTCTAGTGCGAGGTGATAAGGGGATTAATCTCCCGACGAGGCATGCAACAAGCACAACATTGTGTACCCGTCTAACAGTGATCGCCACACAACAGATAGAAGTTTAGCTGATAAAGCCAAAGCGATAAGGAAGAGGGGGGGGGATATCAGTCTAGGTCAACGTCTAGCAGCACTTGCACTTGATAAAACCATGCGAGCCAAAATTAAGCTTGGTCTGGGTTTCCGGCACTCAATGAATGCAGCATGTCACACCCTAAAGAAGAGTAAGAAGAAGAACTGTATATTAACACCTCTGTATGCAGCTAAACGAGCTATGAAAAACAAAAAAGAAATAAATAAAGAATCGACTAGGAGGGTTAAAACACCTAGTGTGTTCTACCAATTCCGAAAAAACGACGACAGGTGGGATTATTCCATTCCTCATTCCAGTTCTGGCAGGACTTTCGGCTGTGGGTTCTCTAGCAGGTAGTGCATCAGCTATTGCTAGAATGGTCAATAACGGGGAAAAATGCTCAACAGCAGCTGGAGGAAGCGCGAAGACATAACCACATGATGGAAGCAGAAGCTATCGGGAAAGGACTGGGTATCTTCATAAATGGAAATAAAAACAAGAGTCCCGCTAGTAATACTATCAGACAAACCTCTTACATATATAGATCTAATAAAGTTTGTTAAAAAGAAGCTCAATATTCCAACATTCAGAGGCGTGTTTATGTGGAATACATTACCAAAGACTGTGACGATCAGGAGAATGTGACATTGTAAATTTAGATGTTGCTGGCGGACCTGGAACTCACTGGGTTGCATATGTTACAAAAGCTGATAACAATGTCTTTTACTTCGACTCGTTTGAGAACCTCCAATCTCCTGAAGAACTACAACAGTATTTTACAAGCAGAAGAAACATTTTCTATAATTTCCAACGATATCAAGAGTTCAATAGTTATGTGTGTGGACATTTGTGTATTATGTTCCTCCTAACACACACACAAAGAAGAAAATATAAATAGCTTCGCCCTCAACACCATCAGTCTAGCTTTAGACGTGATGACATACACTCCGACTATTAATGAGCGATCGTCTGTGTTACGTGCAAATTACTTTCCACCAATTGATTTAAGCGATGGCGAGTGGTGTATTGTTCTGATTGGACTGGAAACGTATAACAGCATTCCAAATATCACAGAAGCTAACAATAAACTGCATCTAGAAGTTGACCCTCAACAAGGGACTTTAGTAATTCAACCGGGTGCTTATGATATTAACTACATAAATAGAGTTTTTGAAGAGTTTAGGAAGGGTATTGATCTATGTGCAAATACAAATACTCTTAAATCTGAAATATGTACGACCATTGCATCAATCGACTTCAAGGATCAATAGGACCTCTACTGGGTTTCACAAGAGGTCAGGTTTTGAAGAAAGATTCTTGAACATTCTAAACCTCCAATCGGGCTGTGGATATCCTACCAGTCAATACAATTCATGTTGAGTGCAGTGTTGTAACTAACTCATACCTAAACAATAAACTGGTTCATACAATCTACAGATTTTTCCCTGCAGTTTCCTCCAAGTATAAGATTACTGAAACCTCTCAAAACACCATCTGCCTCCCGGTGACAGTTCAGACATTGGATTATTTGGAACTACGCATTGTAGACCAGGATAACAAACTTGTCGACTTTTGTGGTGAGGAAATCATTGTGAGACTGCATCTGAAACAATATGGGGATAAAGTATAAAAGCTCAGTGTGCACACCGCAGCACGAAACTCCGCACCAAGTCACCAAAGTGATAACACCGTCAAACTACGAGTTTCTTAAATCAATCGGTTTAAAGCCAACTATGTCACTCGATATAACCACCCAACCAGAATAAGACAATTGCATTATCCCTCATGAATACATATCGCATAAACCTTGTGCATCAACCACATTTAACAAAAATTATGAAATTTGGATAGTTATCCAACATCAAGACACTAACTCTGCCTTTCTTTCTTTTTTTTTAATTATTATTATTACTATTTAGATGCAACATTTAAGAAGATGAATGGTACCTCTGAGCTTACACGCAATCCGCTATCATTACTGTTTCAAGAAATGCGGTATGAGCTTAATGGTGTTGAGATTTACCGCACACATAATCTTGGTATAACATCAACCCTTAAAACTTATCTCTCGTGGAATTCATTGGGATGATCCTAGAGTCCCCTATGAAGATTTGATTGCAGCACTCTGATTATTCGACACCCCTGATGCTGTGGTTTACGTTAAAGGAGAGGAGAAGGCTGTCTGGATGCGTTGAATCTACAAGCATGATGTTATTCAAGACCTTGGATCCTTTGGATGTCCTGCTATCCATCCACTCAAGAAAGTGAAAGATAAAAATTGTTTTGTACGTGCTTATAACAATGTAAATCTAGTTTTAAGTTGAATGAATTAAAAATAAATTATATTCTACCTAAGAAACAATGTGTTTTTAAATAAATAAATAAAAACTTCAGAAGTACTGGTGATATAATATCACTCAGGTTATCTATACGTCTTTGGAAGTGAGCATGATCTCGTGCTCATGCTTCTTCTCAAGATCCAATATGTGCTGATCTATACGCATAAGTTCATGCAATCATTAAATGCACTCTGTTATCATCCGTATTAAAACACACTCTTTCCACATTTACATTTTGGTAAACACACAACAACTGACACTTTGTACGTATACATATATGACAGGGTTGATTTTTTTGACATAAAAGAATAAGTTTGACTTTTAACACACAGATTTATTCATATTTTTTTCTCTCACAATGCACAGTAAAGTTTTATACATCAAATACAGTTCTTTTCTCTACCAAAATTCACAGTACAGTTTTATACATCAAGTGAAGTTTTAGAACAGTGGTATCTTACATAAGACATCATTTATTCTTAAAACTAATCAATCTCACATCAAGCAAAGAAAATTTAGAATAAAACTACCTTTATACTTAAAAAAGGCATTGGTGAAATTCCACCCCCAAGCAACACACAATGACTAACCTGGAATACTATGTTCCAGGTGAATGAAATACAATGTGCTGGCAATTACCAGGTTTCAGCAGTCTACTTGGTACTGATTTATACATAATAATAATAATAATTTTTACACAAAGTAAGTGGTGTTGCAATTTTTTTTAAGGGATGGAACTCACATAGTTAAATCTATTCTTACTAGACTGTTAGCAACAGATGAAACTTAAAAACTATTAATTTATGGCCCACTATGTGCAAAAAGAAGTGCAATATTTTGTTTTTTTCACAAATGCAGTAGTACTAACTTACAGCTCCCTAGTTATATACCAAATTTCAGTTCAGTATCTACAATGGTTGAATTTTTATTAAAGAAAGGCTAGTCATCTTTGCGTCATTGATGAAGGTGCAAAAGTGCCAAGTTTGCTAGGCTTTTGTGAACGGTCTAGTAAACATCTGGTAATTTGCTTTAATATACATAGACAACTCCATACACTGAATCACACCATGGCAAAAATTTGAGGTTTAGACTCACCTAAATATAGATACAAGCCTCTAAAATGGCTAAAAAATTCGTTGCACTGTTCTGAAAGCCAAGGTTTGAGAGACCACTGCAACTTTTTATATTAATCAATCACATCAGAAATTGAGATGGTTATTCCCATCTATGATGTCTATATATACATCAAATTTCATTAACACTGAATGCTTAGACTATCAGAGATGCATCTGCAAAGTTGGCCAAAACTTTCAACACGCAAATTTTTGGGTATTTTTAGGGTGCAATATCTCAACTGTGTCATTTTCAAACCTTTTTCTCTTGCCACAGATAGAAAGAGCTTGCTTTAAGCTTTCAAAGCTATATTGTTTAATTTCTGGATCTTGCATTTTGATGAGTAATAATACCTTTCAAAAAGGTGTGCAACAATGCCATATGGGGTTATCGGCCACATATCCAGACGTATCTAATTCATTACCATGAGACCGCATCACTTTATATCGATTGCAACCTTTTACCCAATCGATAAAACTGTCCCTAGCCATGTAAAGCAACTTTGGATTCGCAAAATGAGCAAAATTTTTAAAAATCTTTCTCAAAATCACTAGATGTGGAAGCCCTTTTTTCAGTATTTCAATCACTATATTCCTTCAACCAGGGAGTCTGGTTGAAGGAGATTGCACGCGTGACTAAACAATTCCAGCCCCAAATCAAGACATTGCTGGAGGTTCAGATAATGAATGATATACCTCTGTCTACCCCCCAGCGTTGTCAAGAGTTTAGGGCTGTAACCACCTAGCGTACATAACAGTAAATCACTGTGTGCATCATGCAAATTAAGGGGATATTCTAACTACCTCTAAAACATACCCCACCCCCAACGTCGGCAACAGCACGCCTGTTTTTATGTAGATTTTCACCTAATCTGAGGCATTTCTTATCAGATAGCCAGCAAAACTCGCCAATTGGTAGCGATTGCTGCATAGCGTATCCGTATATCATATAAGTTGTAAACATCCAGGTACATGATGCAGCTTTATGCCTCAGATGCATTGAACATCTCACCCATCCCAGGGTTATTTGCCTTGGTGTGCCGATGTATGCATTGATGAAGTCCACCTCGGATCCCCCGTTCAAGGAACAGGAGCATATCAACATTGGTCAATAACTCAATGTTCACACGTGCTTTTGTAAACTTGGCCATCCCAGGAAAACCCCGGTGCTTATAATAGAAGGCAGGATCCAGAGAGTATGTGGCCATACATACATCTCTGAATTTCTCAAACACGTCCACTAACAGTCACACATCTGTTTCCATGTACAAACGCGAGTATTCACCTATATTTGGTACATCAAACGCCTGCCAAACATTACAAACATGTGTATAATCTGTTTCTGATACGGTCTCACCTGTAAGGGTAATTTGAGAAAGCAGATATATCGGGTAGCCCTGTTTCTTTACGTTTCTTCACACTATTCACATATTCATATGGAAAAACACCTTTCCTTGTTAGGAGTTGAAACTCTGTCTTATCAGGAATTGCATCTATGCATTTAATTTTGACGCAGAGTATCCACCAGTTTTTGAAGTGACATTTGCATAAATCTTAATGAGTCCAGGAACCGTAGCACAATTTTCGGTGTCATTTGTTTGGAGAATGAGGTGTACTTCTCAGTATTATCTGGGATAATACTAATAGGAGCATCTCCCCAACCAAATTTAGTCAGGGGCTCAATGATCAAGTGTGCGTCGTAAGCCAAAAGATTTTGCACGAAAACGGGAATGTGTCGTGGCGTTTGGTATTTCAGGTTGCACAAGTTATTAGCTGGTCCATGGTACTTTCCCCATAAAGCCCATTGTCACATTACGGGAGAGTCTGCTTCATGATTCAAAGGCATATTACAGATAAGGCAATCTACTGACATTTTGTACTATTCCTCATCATCCTGCGTCATGAGAATTTGAACGTTCTGCCTGTAAAGGTGATCAACTTTCCAAGACAGTTTTTCAAGCTCAGTGAGCAGCCAATCGGCAGGATTTTCCCCAACGTATGATTTAAGTTCATTTTTGGTGGAATCATATGAGTGTACAACCTCACACCTATGGCATACATGTTTCTGGGTGATAGTAGTATTGAGGCATCAGGTCCCCCTCACATTTAGTAATAGGAACTAACAAAAAAGAGTCAACAATGCTTCGAAATCAGCGTAAACAGAAACTAAACAACGTTCTTTATGGTTAAAATTCTTGAATTTCAAGACTCTTAATCTTCTGTGGGCATAACGACACGTGCCACCTTTTGCAAAGCACAATCTAACTCTCATGCTTTGCAAGTGTCTCGCTTGTGCGGAATGTATTCAGGCATCTAAGACAGGTTTGTTTTTTACATTTATGTTTCAATACTTGGGAGGAAATAAGTCTCGACATATCTTGGATCCATACATAATGAAATTTCCTGTCGTTTCCACTGGAGAATAAAATCAGGTTAACATGCAGATCACTTTGTTCTGCGAATTTGGAAAATTGAAGGGGACCTACGATCTTACGCTAAACCGGTATTTTATGGCTCGAATTTAGGTATGTCTTTAAGTTTGATGGGGAACTCTATGCCTTTTAAAATTATAACGGCTATGTATGTTCAGATTGTTTCATATGGGTCATTGGGTAGCTTCTTCTCGCAAGCCAGGACTGACCACGCAAAACAAGCTTCATTATCTTCATTTCTTACTTTAATACATGCTTTTTTTATCGGCCATATCCTTGGGAACTTCAATAAAGCTGTGACCCTCTTTCAATGGATCACAGATTTGTGAGTGAATGTCTAAATGTAGAACATGGTTGAGTGCTTTTTCCAGAACCTCTAGTAACCATCTCGAAAAATTCGTCTCTAATAGCACTCAAGGTGAAATTCTCAAACCATTCAGGTATTGGGACAGTCAGCATAATCACGCCATTATCACCCCAAATGTAGATGACAGAGGTTTCCTTTACACCACCGTTGACCTTTGGAGGATGTGTCAACTAGCAACATAGTACTGCGCTACACTTAATGGCGTGATAACGTTCAACAACTTTGAGTAGTTGCCTTCCCAGAACGGTTCTACACCCTGCTAGGAAGGAAAATGGGTCTCGGTATCCATTTACTGGTTTCAGCATCCTGGAAAATAAGATCCGCTTCTCAAAGGCGTACGCAATAACTTCATACCCTAGATTAGACACTGTGTTGACAACCTGGGGCCCGATTTCACTTATGCTAGATAAAGGGTGGGAAAGAGCACTGTCGCTAACTGGTACACTATCACTATTACTTAACCTACTAACTTGCAACCACCCAGTCAGTGATGATGGCTGCGAGGTGCGGCGTAGAACAAGATGCGAAGCGACCGATTCCCGCGGGTGCTGAGGTACAGCACCCATCAAGGCAGCGCCGCCATCGTGGAAAGCCGGCAAAGAGGCATCTTCTGCAGGTGAGTTGTGAGGTGGTGTAGCTGTGATTGGCCCGGCAGCAGCTTCTTCCTCCCTCAACCTACGGGCGCGCCGCCTCTCGACCTGGGCCCTTTGTATCGGTTGCCTGGGAGTCACGGGGTCCGCCACCGGGGACCTGAGACTGGAGAATCGGCGCGCCCTCCTGCTGAGGCCCCACTGCTGGGGGGCCTCTGCCTCTGTAACAATAACAGATACACATTAAGTACGCGACTGTAATACAGTACATGAAAATATATCAAATTAGAGTTGTTGTTTTTATGAATGTTTCTGTGATAGTCACATACCTGGAACAATTTCATTCAGTGTGCTGTCCAACGCTTCCAGAGTGGGTAGCCATTTGACGATGTAATCGTCGTCGTCATCCCATAGCATTGGGTGGGTGTTAGCTATGGGAGGCTCGTCCGACATTAAAGGCACCCACTCTGGCATCTCTCCACCATGCAAGTATGCTTTGAGCTTCGTTATGAAGGGTAGAGGGGACATGGAAATTGTATCTACAACAGAAAAAAAAATGTTAATACAACTTAACATAATAAGCACCGACGTATAATTATAATATTAATATTAATATTAATAATAATAATATTCTTCAACAGTATTACTAACCTGAATTGGAGCCTCAAAAACGTTTTGCGGAATCGCCAACATTTTGCGGCGATGCCGACTGTTTACATCCTTCCGCGACCAATCTGTCAATTTCATCAAAATCTGTAATATGAAAAAACACGTTAATACAACTGAACCAGAAAATAATCTGAGAAACAGGTTTAAAATAAAAAAATAAAAAGTACTCACGATATTCATCATCCCACACGGATGGTGCTGCTTGCTGTGGCTATGGTAAAACCACCACCTTCCACTGCACAAAGCCCTCCATCTCGGTACTGAATTCCTCAATGAGATGCATTATGGCATCTGTAATGAAGAAGAAGACATGTATGGTTAACGAATAACTCGCACTTTAAAAAGCAGTGTATGATTCACTCTGAAAAGTTTGTAAAAGTTACTTGAATAACTCACCATTCACTCTGCCGTTGCTGCTGCTGCTGCTGCTGCTGCTGCTAGAGTCGGCTGATGAATAAGGATTCATGGCGTGAAAAAGTTCAGACCACACACTGAGTAAGGCTGATGCTGGTGCACAGACCTCTCCCTCTTAAATACCAAGAGCTAAACCAATGGGAATGCAGAATCACCCCCACCCCAGCTCCCCAACGCCCCTGGTAGCATTTATGGGTGGGGGAATTCTATTTTGGCAGTTTTTGCACTGATTAAGGACAGAGCGTCCAAGGTGGTATTGTTTTTCTCTCAGAAGCGTCTTCTTAGAAGCTTTCACCTATAACACGAGCGTCTTCTGTGGAATGTTATTGAGAGGAGCGTGGTGTTTTCAAGAATATGGGGTGGCTTTTGACAATATTGTATAAAGGACATAGTAGTGCACTGGTAGCATTCACTAATAGTCTTATTTCGGGTCTGTGCTGTCAAGGCGTGATGCACCTCCTCTTCAGGAATGCCACCTGTGAACACTATGCTTGTTGTTGAGAGTCCGCCAGAGAGCATTAGCTGATAAAATGCTACGATAACGGGAGACGGCGTGTGTTTTCCAAAACTGCAGAGTGACCAGGTGGTGCTTTCTCAGAAGCATATGAATACTTGCCAGTTTTCATGTGCCCAGGAAGCATTCACTAATAGAGCGCTATTTCGGGTTCGCGCTGTCAAGGCATGAGGCGCCCGCTCTTTAGGTATGCGACGGGCGAGGGAGGTTGATGTTATTGTCTGCTGAGTGCCGGTGTTATTGTCAGACTAACAGCTACATCCGCCGCGAGCGGCAATATGCGCCAGATGAATAGCGGTTCCCTCTCCAAGATCTTATCGGCCGGCCAGCCAACAACTGTAAGTGGCGCGCTTGGTATTCTGTGCAAGCGTAAAACTTCGACTGCCAGCTGCAGACACGAGTTAATGACACTTTATGTATTTTGAGTTGCTGAGGATATCTTGACAGTGTGATAATTAATACTACATACACAAGTACTTCACATGGTTGTGCGGTTTTAAATTCTCTCTGAGCCTGGTGAGCGGAGTAGTCTCTGTAATCACACCGTGAAGCGGTGCGGATGTTTACTTGCAGCGGAGAGCGTACTTAAAGAGTCGTAGTGGTACACCAAGGTGTTCTGAACATTGCAGAGACCCTCTCTGTACTGCACCTCAGCCAGAGCCGCCAACATGTTGCTCGGCACCACGAAGTACATACAACGGCCGCACCCGGAGCGACACGCCGCTCATAGGGTGGAATTATTTTTTTTTTAAGAGAGTTGCTCTGTAAATAATTTAGATTCAGACGCTTCAGTACGAGAGAGGCGTTGTGGTTTAAAATGAAATTTTCGTTCTACATGTGTACTTGTATTTTATGTCTTAGATTTTTATGTCGTAGATAGTATAAAATTTGCAGTATAGCGTTTTTGGAGGCGTCATGAAATGGTGTGGTAATATCCCATGTGTAATCTGCGATGGTCACTTTGTGGGGGGGGGGGGGGGGGGGGACATGTACATGGCCTGGTGCTACGCTCCCATTGGTTAATGGTCATGTGATCACTTTGTGGTGGGGGAACATGTAGATGGCTCAGTGGCAGTCGGGATGTGGAAGAGTGAACACATTCAATTGTAATTACACAAAAAAAAGGTATGGCTGCAATTACAGTACAGAGGAATTGGAAATAAATTATGCAATTTTTTTAATTATCAAAAAAATGTGTAATCAATTTGATATCAATTTATGTCCCAGAACTCTCATTTGTATACTACTTCTGTGTATTATCTTTTGTAAAATGGACCCCCCCTCCCACACACACACACACGTGTGTGTGTGTGCAGTGCCCTAAAGGTAGAGTCGTCTTACATCAGTTGCTCTGGTATACTACAATGTTACTTTCGTATTTGAATCCATCACAAAAGTATATTTGTCGAGTTAAGTCATTATTACGGCAATTTTTTCTATACTTGGTTGTATTTGCTCGATTGTATTGAAAATATTGATTAGTTATGCAAAATTTTTCAAAGGGTTGTCATTATTTCTAATGTCACTATACGTTTGTCACACAGTTTATGTATCTCTGTTACTGTTGCATCTTTATCAGGTAGCACAATGGTTGGCTCTGTGCGATAAGTGATGTTAAGAGTTTAGCTCCAACTGCCATGACATTTTTTGAAATGTTGTACGTAGTAAGTGTAGGTCTAAAAAGGTACCCTGCATTACATTAATCTGGTTGATTTTAATTAACTGTATGTTTCAATGCAGATAGAAAGCGGATTATTTGAATCTGATAACATTCCATTCGGCCACTAACTGCTCATAAATATGCTCAACAGAGTCTTTCGCATGTGAAACGGTCACAGTACTTACTCTACATTTGTAGGAAAATTGTTGACACTGAGCTGAATATGATTGACTTTGTTTGTGACAGGAAACATTAAGGACAAAGTTGCTATTATTAACACACACATATAGCATCAAATTTACTTAGGCTCACTGGGTATTTGTACATTTTATGAACAGTGTTTGGGTCTGGCCAGAAACTTCTTACCTTTCACAAGACACTTTCATCACTTTTGTATCCCATTGCCATCTGTAGGTTATCATACGATCTGTGTATTTTCGTAATTATCCTCTTATTATCTGCTGTATGCTGTCACAGTCAACTACTATAATTTCTCGCATTCTATCACAGTCGACTATTATGTCTTGTGTGCTGCTACACCTTGCTTTCATTGCACTTTCCACTTTTTCTGAATTTGAGAGGATGTAGCTTCCAAATCTATTTGGTCCATGTTGTTATGTATCTTCTCATTCTAACTTTCTACCCTTTACCCTGTTGGCTGTTTCTGCATCCAACTTTTTGACAGAAGTTTCCATTTCTTAAAAAGAAACCAAGTAATTTTACTATCTGATCAATTGGATCAGATTTAATATGTTGTTTCCTGTGATGTTGGGTAGCATACCACTCACTGGTTCAGAACCCCTACCCCATTCTCTGAAATTTCTGTCCCAAGAACATTTGGAATGATACAGTCTTTACCTCATTGGCTGACAGTTTCTACTTTTTGATACATGAAATGCATACAGGAGTTTGCTCACTATTTTTACATACTTTTTTCAGATAAACATTTTCTTTATAGTGGGATCACATTGGTTTGCTTTCCTTATATTGCTTTGCAATGCGTCCATAATCCTTCAAGATCTTTGATCAAAAGCCAACATATGTTCTTCTCTGTACAACTAACTGTACTCTGACTTTCAGATTTACCTCCAGCACATGAACTGAGCAAGTTGGCACACAAACACATCTGACTCTCATAGCAAGGACAGTGGTCCAAATCCACTTCTGTGCATCCATATTAAGTATTCAATGAGATACCTAAATCACTATCGTGAAATTATGGGACAATTCCTTTCAAAGAGCACAGTTGACTTCCTTCCCCATTCGTAACAACCAAGGCTCGTCCTCCATCTCTGTCGAGTGTGCTACTGATGGGAATTAATCTTTCTTCCTTCTTCCTCCAGCACATAATTACAGGTCCTCTTCTACTACAGAAAACTCTTTTCTTCATCTTCTCCTCCTCCTCCTCCTGCTCCTAGGAATTGCTTCCTTTTTGTGGTTTGATCCACATTCCATTCATATGCTGACTATTTATTTTCTGGAATGGTAACTGGGTTATCAGAAACTATCACAGCTTCCTTGATATCATTTTGTTATTTGGCTCTAAATTTTGTTTCAGCTTCCTGGTTTCGTCTACAGTTTCTGTTTCAGTTATGACTACATAGTTTGCTGTCACCATTTACTTTATTCTGTTATTTACTTATTTGGAACAATTAGCTCAGAATCCATCTGTATTTCCTTCAGGTCTTTCTGCCCTCTCCAAGTATGACATATCTTTCTTTAATTGTTCTGGCATTCCAAAGAGTGAGTTTGTGTTTCAACTCAAATTTTGACTGTTGCCTTTTGACAGAATATTCAAGAAAAGTAATAAATAAAAACAAAATGGTCCTTCAAAATGCACCACAGAAAGCTATCAAAATAGAAATCTGAGTTACTCTGAAAATTACATTGATATAATTCTGTACTCACGGGCAAGAATAAGTGATAAAAAGAATATACGTCCAACAAGCGCAAAAGTTCTCAATAAAAATGCCATTTCCAGAAATTTATGAGATGCACATAATCCACCAAAAACAAAGTTAATTACCACTATATGAAAGGGACCATGAGCATCGAAAAGACACTGCCATCAAAATGGGTTTATATCTTAAGACATTGTAAACGACATCCAAGCCAGACTCGTTCAGCAGTAGTCAGTCAGACGGACAGCGACCGAGTCCGACTTGTGGCATGCTAAAAATTTGTAGTGGCCATTTTGCAACCTACACTTTGTTGCTAAGCGTGTAAAATGAAGTAGAAAGGTTCTCTGCATTGTGCTGCCACATAGTGAGTGGAGTTTTAACTATTGTACGCTACAAAAGGGCTTTGTATTTCTCGCTCTCTCTAGAGTCCTGTTGCTTTCGTATACTACCTGCATTGTACGCACTCTGCATATTCTCGATATGGCGAATGTAGGTGAGAGAGATGTTTTCAGTGCCTTCTGATTCAGAAGGAAACTGTGATCAGGCCAGTCGTAGACAAAATGGTCTTACGTCCAAAAAAATTGCAGGAAGCTGAATTTTTGGTATGTTGTTAGGACATATTAGAGTAGTATTAAACCAAGTTTGCTGCTTCGAAATCCCTTAGCTTAACTTTTAAGAGCCAAAAAACCTCGAAATTTTCGGACTTTTTGCTCATTTTGGCCTATAACTCGTGAAGGGTGGTTTTTTTCACGAAAAGTCACTCACGGCTTTATTAGTGTAGATAAAATATTCTAAAATTTAAGCCCAACCGCAGCTCTGTAAGTCCAATAGTACCAGAGATATTGGACTCGAAAAATTGACTTATTTCTCCAAAAAGTTCAAATTTCCGATTTTAGTCATATTTCGGCTACAACACTGGCTCCAATGTTCATCCCACGGGGAAAGGCAACAAAACAAAGGTATAGAGCAGTTATTTCGCTTTAATTACTGCGTCACCAATATACTCGCCATAACAGCTGTGACTGACCTGTGGAGTGGACGACGGCACTGCGTACCGCACGCGCCCGGTAATGTAAGTACGTGTAGCCGTACCACTGTCCAATGTTTTGACGATTAGAGGCTTTGTTTTACAACTCTGTGGGTGTATGATGATTTAGTTATTAACATTGCTTTGGTATTAGAAATATTTTATTGTCTCCCAGGTCCGCACAAAGGAAAGGACTAACACCAGAAGAAATTGAGCGTCTTCTTCTGCAATCACCCGACGAAGAAGATTACGCCGATTTCTCTGACAGCGATGAGGAAGCAGAAATAGTTCAAACTGCAGATCATTCTAGCGAATCTGAGCAGTCATGCGTTAACGAGAATGAAGTGATAGGAATGCCACATGATGACTGCCATTTTTATATTGGTAAGAACCAAGAAACTTTGTGTATAAATAATCCGTTAGCACTACCAGGGAAAACAAAACTTAAGAATATAATCAACTGAATGGTAGAGAAGCTAAAACTGAAATTGAAAGTTCTCAATTTTTTTATCCTCAGATAATTGATTATGTTGTTGTGTACATCCTATTCTACACAAAGAGCCATAAGAAGATGGTTCTTAGCATTGCTTTTTCGTTATCTGGATATTGCTGGGATAAATACCCAGGTCTTGTTCTTTGCAAACAATCCAGAGAAAAAATTCAGGAGAAGAACCTGTCTAACAAACCTGGCCTTGGCTCTGATGGATTGCCATTTGAAAGAAAGGCCTCAGCTCTCTACCAAGAGATATTCAAGAATTTCTGTCACCTCATCGATCAATTCCCGCCAATCACGATAAGACTGTAAGAAGGTGTGGGAGGTGCCCTTTGTGGTGAAAAAAAAAAAACTACTGTCACTTGCAATAGCTGCAAAAGATTCGTTTGCAAACAACATTGCCACAATGTTGTCACATGTAATGATTGCAGAGCTTCTCCAGAGGAAGAAAGTGTGATTCTTGATATGTATTTACCGACTGCCTTATTCTTTATTATTACTACAAAGATTTTATACATATTACACTTCTTTGTAAAACTTGCTTTAACAATGGTAAGCAATTGAATCATATCTGTGGTTATAATTTATTTAGAATTTGTTATTAAAGTAGCGCTTACGAAATATCCTGGAAACTTATGTCAGATATACTGTAACAATTTTAATTTTCCCATGAACACTTTGTATATGTATACAGATCATATTAAAATTGGGTGTTAAGAATGATGTTATACACAATAAATTATTAATTTCACCCAAAAATTTTTTTTAAAAAAAAAGCTTTTCTATGTATTTAAATGTAGGCTGTACTGAGTGCCGCACGCGCCCGCTGACGTAACAATCTTAAGCGCGCCTGCCGCAGGGTGAATGTTTAATCTTGTATGTAGTCATAAAAATATTACCTACAACAAATTTTATAGATAGTTTTTCGTGTCTTATTTGTCGACATCCTTCCAGAAGGATCGTACGATTATATGGCATCTTTCCCACTTACGTGTAGGAAAAGGATTACACTAAATGAACTATATGAAATTCTGGACAGCAATTATGATTTTCCAAATAATTGTGTAGATGTTACCCTAAATCCTCCTCTGAATGCCACAGATGACGTTACTGACGAAGATTCAGGTACTGAGAAGAATCCTTGTATAGACAATTTACCTGAAAGTCAGCTAAATGCGAACATATTACTGACCCACAAATTCGAGCTTTGACTCACGATTCGCCAATGGAAACAAACTTTTCAGAAAGAACAAGAACCTGGCATATATTCAGTGACCAGTACCATCAAGGATAACATTGATAGTAATCAACAAAGATCTCGGGATGCCGCTGCTCCTCCTTCCTCCAAAAGATATAAAAAGTACTGGGCTGTCACAACTGGACAAAAGACAGCATGCCTAAATCAACAGTAGAATTGCCCCTAATGTATACTGTCTCTAACGAACAATGCAGGCCGGCCGCGGTGGCCGAGGGGACTGAGGCGCTTCAGTCGCGGTCTGCACAACCACTACGATCAGGGGTTCGAATCCCCCCTCGGGCATGGATATTTGTGCCGTCCTAGTTCATAAGTAGTTTGTAAGTTTATAGACTGATGACCCTGTAGTTAAGTCCCATAAGCTTTACAAACATTTGAATTTTTTTAACAATGCAGGAGTCATTTAGAATACTTTGAACAATCTTTTGATGAAGTTTACAAGTGCGATGAGGGACCAATCCATCACATTTTAGGCGCCACATTGCCAATGCTAGACTTGAAAAAGAGGATTGTCCAAAGCACAGAACGACAATCCAGAATAAATAAAATTGATTCGCGTTATGATGGGATGGAACATGTTGGTGAACTACCAGTAGATGTCAAAACAAACAAGAAAATTCAATTGCAATGCAGAATGTGCAAGAAGAAATCCACAACTAAATGCCAAGTGTGACTTTGCTCTTCATGTAACACGTTTTCTGTCTTTCCATACTGGATCCTTGGGTGTTGTAATACTGTTGAAAATGTAGTCGTATTACCCTGCCATCCTTCTGGAAGGCAGGCCTGTTGTAACTAGACTACAAGTGTAATTGTTGCAAAAAACTGATTTCTGTGTTTATAGTAACTAATGATAAAACATTAGAAGAAAATTTAAAAAAATTATTTCAGGATTATCTGGGTTAATATTTATGTTAACTATTCATCTTTACAACAATGGAATAATAATGTCAGAAAAACTGACACTAACAACCTCATTAATGTGGGTATAAATCTGTATTTTGTGTCATAATTTATTAGACATCTACAGTGAGTGTAGGAGTGAGAGCAGGAAGTGGACGTGAACGAAGTGATAGATTCGTGCTTATTTAACACATTCAGTAAGTGATGACACACCGTTGAGAAAGAAATTGTTTATACGAAGTCAAGTGACAGAAATTTTGCTGCTTGTAACTGGCAGACTGGATGACAGTTTGGCTTAAAGATAAATTAATCTATACATTACTGTTCCTAATTCTACGTTCGGATAACAGAACTCCATGATACAAAATCTTCCCAGAGTCATTTACATCTTTAAAACAATGCTACAATGATTTCTCTTCGTTTGTTTGGCTATGGGGACTGTGCCACTGATAGCGATATCAAGAAACATATTTTCTACGACTATAATAATAAAACTTTTGTCAGTATAATCAATGGAAATGCTCGAAGAAATGTGAACCACCACTAGTGAATGACCTTTTGTTGTGAACGCAAATAATTGAGAGACTTAGCGGTCAGTGCATGTGTGTATTTTTACTAGTGACTATGCTTGACTCATTAAAGCTAGTTACGGAAATGCGAGCTCATTGGCATACTTCAGGTGTTCAGACCCTCAGCAGGCACGCGAGGTGCGAGCTAAGTCTCTGTCGAGCTTGCTTGGCAATCACCTCGGCTCTTATTTTTCCTGTTGATAGTATGACTGAAGCTTGGCAACATTACAATGTAAGTGTCATGCTGGTACCGACGTATTACTTCCAGGATGGCACAGAAGTATGCTCATAAATTCACTTCATGTTTCCTGTAATTTCCTTTGAATAATCTGACTGGTTTCTGACTCGAGAGGCGACAGCAGGCTATTAGTTCATGCATTTGGGTCCAGAAAATTGTTTACACAGAGTAATTGCAACTAATCTCATCTCTTACATTGTGAGTGATATGTTCTAGCGATGTATGTGGCAGTAGGAAATAGCCTGTGGCGTGCTCAGCTCCTCGCTAGCTGTGAGGTAAACTAGTCGCCTACCTCTAAGAGGTGGGTTGGGTCCATGCTTCCGGCCTCACGGGAGTAGAATTTTTTAGCCGTTTTTGTGACATGAGTTGCACGATTCAAATTCGAAAATGACAAACTTCTTGTCGTTACTTGCGGTATTCTCTCACATTATGGGGAAGTCTGACAACATTCAGGTAGTTTAGTGACTCCGTCCCTGCAGAAACCAACTGATTCCAAGCTAATGATGCTACCAATCAATGTTCGACGTGTATTTTCGTCCAGAAATAATTTATCTTTAAGGTTATTAGAGTAGGAGCAGGAAAGAAACATTTGAGGACATATGCTCGAAAGAGTAAGAGAGAAATGGGTCTCTTCCAAAGCACACTATTTATTTGTGAAATCAGCAGGAACTATTATGGTGTAGTATAAACACATGTAGTTTTTCAGGACGTTTGCCCTTGCAGTCAACAAAATGGTGTGTCAGTTGTTTGCAACAAATGGGCACACACCTGGTGTTGCAGTTGCACTTTGCTCAATATAAAAAATCTTTTAGTATTCAGCCATTTATTTCTTCTTCAGACGTCAGCATGAGGGCATCATAACTCGTCACTTGTAACAATTGTGAGTAGGAATCCTGAATGAGTGACCTGATGACGTTCAAGAAAAATGTAATAGTCACTCATATGACCCTTTTTTGCAATTCTAGTTTACGACGTTTAGATTATGTTCACACATCAGTCAGAAATTCCAATACGTGACTGGAATATAAGTACTAGAACTTCAAGTAAGGATATAACAGCCGCTGTCACCGAGTCCTCAGGCGGCTGACGTGATGCGGCTGCTGCTGTAGCCGGTGCCCACTGCAAGGGTAGAAGACTCCCGAGAGTCAACAGTTCAGTTCTGATGCAGCCGCGAGCTTTTTGTGTCATTATTTCTGGGAGTTTTCCCTGTTACACTTGAGGTTCTTCCACACTGATAAACAGTTCAAAAAAAGTTGAAGGTTGTTGGATTCTGGTTACATATACGCCTACAAACGCGACTTTTACCATGAGCCATGTGCTCATACAGCAGAGGAGGAGATATCACTTCCTCCAGACAGTGCCGCATTGTACAGTGTTGCCAGGTCATGCATATCGCCGGACTTTAAATTCTGACGGGCGATCGAATTTATTGTCCACACACCGCTAACGAGTGACTTACCCTCTGCGTAGGCCGACCGGCGATCGTTTGTTTTGTCTAAAACTGTACTTCTAGAGCAAAAAATAAGGGTAGCTCAATAAGCAATAGAAAGATACACATGAGGAGTTATGAGGTGAATCAAAAACAACCAAGAGATCTGGGAACAGAATGGAGTTAAAGAGTAAACTATTTTATGAAAATGACACTGAAATGGGCATGAAACATATGCAGATAAATTGGACAGAGGAATGCCCTTTGCTGGAATCTTAGTAATAGTATAAACAAGGAAGATGGCCTAATGGAAAATGAGAAAATATTACAAAACATGTACTCACAATAATGTACACACTTTGATAAAAAAAAACATGGCCGGTGGCCGGGCACCGCTGAGCCTAAGTTCGAGCCGATCTTGACTAGGGACAATAAACATGACGACGCTGATACGCTATACGTCTGGCTATCTGCACAATCTGGCAACACTGTGGACCTTTCCAGTTACAAGACGTCTAAGTCTGCTACGTCCGTAGTCTCGTGGTAAAGTGCGTGACTTGCAAGTGCGAGTTTTGGCGATCGGACTCTCCTATCGACAAAATTTTTATTTCACGTCCCTGGTGAATGCCGATGCCGCAAGTGCAAAGGGAGCATATGCGTAATGTATTTCACTTTGGATACACTGGTAACATTGCTGCCTCTGGACGCAGCATGTGGCAGAGCTCTCAATGGCCTACTGAATTCACTTGCAGCCGGCAGCAGCAGCGGTGGCGGCGCTGGGTTACCACGCCCTCTGTCCACAGCACCCGCTGCCACTCATCGCCCTCAATATGCAAAGTGCTTTAATGTTGCTGAGTGGCGCTCCACAAGAAAGGTAGCGATGTGTATTTCACAAGACATCAACGGAGCAGACCACCAGTTTTTGAATGATGAATATTTCGTTGCATTAGGCGAAAAATTATCACAGTCTGTGATCCAATCGAATAGCACTCTGCAATGGTTAAAACTGGTATTTGTGGTTTAAATCTCGTTCCTTTTCCTTACAGGAAAGCCCATCATATAATTTGTTGGTGTCATCAGTTCGTATGTTTTCATCGAGCTTAACGGCACTATAATGTTTTAGTGTTGTCGTTTGATTACTTACGGTAATGTATGAGATAAATTATATGAACACCTTACAGTGCATGTCCTAAAGTAAAACGGGCACACTGCAAGGTTCGTGTCTTTATGTCTCAATTCTACAGCAGATATTTAGCATGACGGAACTATATTAATCATTACGTTCACTTCCTCCGTAAGTGTCCCCTAGCATGTGTGACCTAAGGGAGTAGTAAAAATTACAGTCTCATAGAATTCGAATTTCTTGAAAGGTGTTTGTATAGTGAAGCAAAGAAGATATCTATGACCATTACCATAATTGGGAGTCGACCTTTCAGAAAAACTTGTATAAAGGTTTTCTTCCGATTCCGTTAAAGGGTTTCTTCTTGCAATCTTCTCAACTGGCTTTTAGCTATGCCGCACTAACAAAAGCCATTATAAGGAAATGCTTCCGCCCCTAGCAGATTACAGCGTTCAAAACTGCAGATGAGTTGACTTACCCTCACCAACTTTCAGTGAGAGCTTCTTTTAACAAAACGAAAAAGTATTGCAAAAGGATGACCTTCTCCAATGATTCTAGGAACAGCCAATCCAAAAAGGACTGTATCTACGTGCAGTCTTGTCATGCGCCTCTCACATTCGAGGAATATTACCAAAATAAGCAGCTATTATGGAAAATATGCCAAAGAATTGATGCAGTGGTGTATCTAATCAAATCATGTGTTCACAAGCATGTTTTGAATTTAGGCCACTTTAAGTTGATCTACAGCAGTGGAAGTTGGTAGTTGTGCATATTCGTAAGTTTCTTCTTGCCTGTTTGTAGGAGTGAGGATATTGTGGGCGGCCCAAGACTTTCTTCCTATTACTTGGCAGTATTGCTTACAATGCTAGGAAAATCCGATCGTTCACTCAGTTCCAGCATTCCTGCTATTCTCCAATATTAATGAGGATATGAGACTTAGTCATTGCATTAATATACCACTGTTAACTTTAAATTTTCCACCACAAGACCTGCTTAAATTGCAAACAATTTTATGTCGGGACTGTCTGTATTAACGCCAACAGAGAGAAAGACAACTGAACCAGTACTGTCACTTTAGCTCTGTGGCGCCATTCTCGTCTCCTGATCTACTGCAAGCATTGTTGATTATTGAGATATTGTTGTACTAGTGATGTGTGTGGCTTCAGGTCTATTTTTCTCCTCTGGAAAATGTCCTAAACCGTATTCAGTAACGAAATACTAAAGTTCATTGCAGTGTGTCAACCAAGAGATCGGCATTTTCTATTAGATTCGATTAATACTTGTTCCATAGATCATGAATACGAGACTTCGTAATGATGTGGAATGTGTCAGTTAAATGAAATGCGTCTATACATAATATTACAAGACACTCGATATTTGAATTTTAATTTCTTTAATTTTTTTTCGTAAAGTACTAACTTGTATCTAGAAATTCATCTAAAGTGCAAAATGAATTGCCATTCATAAATTCTCTTATTTTTAAATGCTAGTTGGCTATCTGTTAGAATTTTGATACTACTTGGTAAGTGACCAAAGACTTTTGTGGCAGAATAATTAACCGATTTCTGTGACAGAGCTAAATATAACCTTGAATAGTGTAGGTCACACTTTCTCCTAGTGTTGTAGCTATGCACACTGCTGTTACATTTGAATTCAGTTGGATTGTTAATAAATTTCATAAGTGAATATATATATATTGTGAAGGTACTGTGAAGATTCCCAGATCCTTAAATAATTGTCTGCAGGATGATCTTGGGTGGGCTCCAGCAATTATTCTGATGACACGCTTTTGGGCAATAAATACTTTCTTACTAAATGATGAATTACCCCAGAATATGAAGCCATAAGAAAGCAGAGAATGAAAATAGGCATAGTATGCTAGTTTACTGAGTTGTACTTTAAATTTTGCAATCACCCTAATAGCATAAGTATCTGAGCTCAAACGTTGTAGCAGATCTTCAATGTGTTTCTTCCAATTCAATCCCTCATCAATGCATAAACCTAAAAATTTTGAATATTCTACCTTAGCTATAGATTTCTGGATGAAGTCAATATTAATTAATGGTGTGATGCCATTTATAGTGTGAAACTGAATATACTGTGTTTTTTTCAAAATTTAAAAGAGTCCATTTACAGAAAACCACCTAATAATTCTCTGAAATACTTCATTGACAATTTCATCAGTTAATTCCTGTGATTCAGGTGTGATAGCGATACTTTTATCATCAGCAAAGAGTACTAGCTTGGCATCTTCATGAATATAGAAAGGCAAATCAATATAATATTAAGAACAGCAAAGGTCCCAGGACCGAACCCTGTGGCACCCCATGCTTGATAGTTCCCCAGTTTGAGGACTGCTGTTTTTTGTATATTACGTGAATTAATTATAGCAACTTTCTGAACTCTTCTCGTTAGGTATGATTTAAACCATTTGTGCACTTTCCCACTGATACCACAATACTTAAGCTTACCTAGAAGAATTCCATGGTTAACACAATCAAAGGCCTTTGATAGATCACAAAAAAATCCCAACAGGTGATTTACGGTTATCTTGAGCATTTAATATTTCATTAGTGAAAATATATATATATATTGCATTTTCTGTTGAAAAGCCTTTCTGGAAACCAAACTGACCTTTTTTTAGAACTTTATTTTTATTAATATGAATATTGTTATTGTAATCGTTATCATTCAGCTGTAATGCAGTAAACATGATTGACTACTATTTCATCATTATAAGCATAATTATTATCATTAATTCAGTTGCACAAGGGTTCTTTTCCATGAGGCTAGCCGATCAGGAAGGTGTGACGGAAAATAGGAGAAAGTATGACGACGACATGAAAGTATGTCGACGAATTAAGGCCAATGACTCAAACAAAAGTTTTGTTATAATTTCTGTTGATATAGCAAGGTGACGACAGATACTAAAGATTCTCATCATTTGCTGTCCCAGCAAGGCTGTAACACTGCGAAATCAAACTTGTTAGTAGTCTATAGATTATATGAAAATGTCTGCAGATGAAAAACCTCAGAATTTCGTATTTCCCCCACATATACAGTTTAGTTTCCGTGTTCCTGGACCTAATTTTAAGTATCCTGTGTTCTGAATCGTCAAATGAATTGATTACAGTGTTGCACAAATAATCAGTTAACTATGTTTCTTGTGGCTTTCACAAGCAAACCAACATTTGTGTATTCACGTATAAGACGTGAAATTTTACTTGTACGGCCGCAAGGCTGCATTTTGTAACGCAGTCGCTTTCAAGATGCGAAGTGTTTGATACCTTATTGTTTCGTGACGGATGGGACAACGTTCATTTCCAGTAACGTTTCATAGAACCGAAATTAGCATTCGTTGCAATCCAACGAAGTAATTGTTTTATTCTTTTCTGTTTTGGGGGCAAACTCTAATCGTGATGGGAGATTTTGTATCTCCGTCTTTGACCTGCCGTATGTTGCAAGCACAATATCAGTATTTCTAACTTCCCCACTCATTTCCTGAAATTATAATGTTGTAAAGCTTCAAAAAAATTGAATGCTGGTTTCGGCCTAATTGGACGACTTAAATATCTACAGCCACAACGTGACGTCCGAATCTATCAGGAGATAGCGCCGCATGTTAACCAAAATCCGCGACTGCCCTCTGCGTCGCGATTTCGCGTCGCTTATCGCTAAAGAGCTCTTCCTAGCACAGCTAAGAACTGGCAACATCGTTGCTAATATTTGGCAACACTGTGACAGTGCAGTTACTTCCGCAAGTGGTACTGAATTGTCTCGCTAAAAGTTCACTTGACATTCCTCTTCCACTTCCGTGACTCATTTTGTATAATGCTCCTGCGATATGAGACACAGAAATTTAACTTTTGCGCTCAAGGAATGCTGTTATTCGTGTAAGTGACTTTCATTTTACCTTCCGCGATGCGTTAGAGACCCAGCACTGAATATGAGGGCAGTCAGCGGCAGCGTGTGGTTGGCTGTGTGGTCCTGCTTGTGTCTTGTGATGCAACGCTGGTGTTCGTCGGCAGTTATAATCCTGGTTGGAAACGGTACTGTTAGGGATGGTATTTTGTTTTACTTTCTTTTGTTTTACTTTGTTTTATTTTACTTTATACGCTGCAGATTGCAAGAAGGAACTCTTTAACGGACTCAGAAGAAAACCTTTATACAAAAAGTCTTTCCGAAAGGTCGACTCCAAATTATGGAAATGGTCATAGATATCTTCTTTGCTTCACCATACAGACACCTTTGAAGAAATTCGAATTTGATACTAATGTAATTTTACTACTCGCTTAGGTCACACATGCTAGGGGACACTTACGGAGGAAGTGAACATGATGATTAATGTAGTTCCTTCATGCGAAATATCTGCTGTAGAATGGAGACATGAAGACACGAACCTTGCAGTGTGCCTGTGTTGCTTTAGAGCATGCACTGAAAGGTATTCACATAATTTATTTCATACATTACCGTAAGTAAACAAACAACGACACAAACATTGTAGTTCAGTTACGCACCGTGTCTTGATGGAAACATACGAACTGAAGACAATAACAAATTACATGATTGACTTTTCTGAAAGGAAAAGGAACGAGATTTTAACAACAAATACCAGTGTTAACCATCGTAGAGTGCTATTTAATTGGATCAACGACTATGACAATTGTTTGCCTCTAATGTATCGTATAAGTTAGTGTAAAAATGCTTCTCTTAAAAAAAGCTGGTCTGCCCCGTTGATATCGTGTATGAAATATACATCGCAATATTTTTTGTGAATCTCCACTCAGCAGCACTAAAGCATTTTACATGTCCAGGGCGATGAGCGGCGGCAGGCGCTGTGGGCAGAGGGCGAGGCAGCGCTGCGTAGCGTCGCCATCGCGGAGAGCTCTGCCAAGTACTGAGTCCAGAGGCAACCATGTTATAGGCCGATATATTACTAGTGTATAAAAAAGTGAAATGCGTTACGCATATGCTCCTCTTGCACTTGTCGCATAAGCGTTCACGAGGGATGTGAAACAAAAATTTTGGTAACACGCGGTTTCGATCGCCAACACTCGCACTTTACCGAGAGACCACGGAGGTAGCTGACCTACGCGTCTTAGCAGTACTGTATGAACTGTCGCAGTCTACAGGGTTGCAGATGGCCGGACTTAGAACGTATCAGCGCGGTCATGTTTACGGTCCCTAGTCGCCATCAGCTCGGACTTAAGGTCAGCGGCGGCCGGCCTTTTTTTAATCAAAGACTGTACATTGATGAAAAAGAGTGGAAACCATTTGCACTAAGTGGTCAAAATCAGTTTGATATAAATGTATCAATTGTTTTATGAATAACTGAGTCAGTTGCCGAGGATGCGTAATAAAAAACTTAACACAGCTTTTACTAGCACAGGATGTCCAGTGCCTGATGATTAGGCTTTCCCACTTATTTTAGTGACTTTCTATCCTGGTTCTGCAGAGTCCATTCCTTCAGCTGTTAAATCTCTTTTTCATTCATGCCTCTTATTTCCAGAGAAGTACCTTTCTGCTCCAAAAACTAATTTCTGTAACCATTTTCCTATACGTCTTTTGCAAGCCATAAGTTTTCCTCATCTGTGCAGAAAATCCAAAGAAATTCTGGTCATATGACAAGTACACTAGCGGCAAAACAGAAACAATACCTTCACTACGCGATAGGAATGGTAATCCTATCATTGACAGTACTGCTAAAGCAGAATTGCTAAACACAGCTTTCCGAAATTCGGTCATCAAAGAAGATGAAGTGAACACTCCAGTATTCAATCCAAGAACAGCAGCCAGCATGCGAAATTTAGAAGTAGATGTTCCTGGAGTAGTAAAACAACTTAGTCACTAAACAAAAACAAATCTTCCGGGCCAGACTGTATACCAACTAGATTCCTCTCAGACTACGCTGATGCAATAGCTCCATACTTAGCTATCATATACAACCGATCCGTACCCAAAGACTGGGAAGTTGCCCAGGTCACTCCAATATTCAAGAAAGGCAATAGGAGTGATCTCCAAAATTACAGGCCCATCTCATTGACGTCGATTTGCAGTAGGATTTTGGAACATATACTTTGTTCGAACATTATGAAATACCTCGAAGAGAACGACCTATTAACCAATAGTCAACACGGATTCAGAAAGTATCGCTCTTGCGAAACACAGCTTGCCCTTTATCCACATGAAGTGTTAAGTGCCATCGACAAGGGATCTCAAATCGATTCCATATTTCTGGCTTTCCGTACGGCTTTTGACACTGTACCTCACAAGCGGCTTCTAATGAAATTGCGTGCTTATGGAATATCGACCCAATTGTGCGATTGGATTCACGATTCCCTATCAGAAAGGACACAGTTCGTAGTAAATGACGGTAAATCATCGAGTAAAACAGAAGTGATATCTGGCGTTCCCCAGGGAAGCGTTATAGGTCCCCTACTCTTCCTTGTGTTTATGAACGATTTAAGAGACAATCTGAATAGCTCTCTTAGACTGTTCACGGATGATGCCGTCGTTTATCGGTTAGTGAAGTCAACAGAGGATAAAAAGCAACTACAAAGCGATCTAGACAAAACTTTTTACATGGTGCGAAAATTGGCAGTTAACACTAAATAATGGAAAGTGTGAAGTAATACACACGACCACTAAAAGAAATCCGCTGAACTTCAATTACACGATAAATCAGTCAAATCTTAAGGTCGTAAATTCTACCAAATACCTAGGAGTTACAATTACGAACAACAGACTGGAGAGAACACACAGAAAATATTGTGGGAAAGGCGAACCAAAGGTTACGTTTCATTGGCAGAACGTTTCTAAGATGCAACAGCTCCACCAAAGAAACTGCCTACATCACACTTGTGCGTCCTCTCCTGGAGTACTGTTGCTCAGTGTGGGACCCTCCCCAGGTGGGACTGACGGAAGACATTGAGAAGGTTCAGAAGGGCAGCTCGTTTTGTTTTATCACGTTACAGGCGGGAAAGCGTCGCGGAAACGTTGGACGATTCGAGGTGGAAACCATTAAAAGAATGACGTTATTCGTTGCGGCGAGATCTATTTGCGAAATTTCAATCACCGACTTTTAATTCTTAATGTGAAAATATTTTTCTAGCACCCACCTACATAGACGTGACCAGCCCAATAAAATATGACAAATCAGATAGAAAACGGAACGATTTAGGTGTTCTTTCTTCCCGCGCGCTAGTAGATAATGGATCGGTAGAGAAAGGTTGTGAAAGTGGTTAATGAACCCCCCAGACAGGCACTTAAATGTGATTTGCAGATATCTATGTAGATGTAGATTTCTGATGACACTGGTGTTTTCATATAGTATTAGGCATTTATTTATTGTATACTTACTTTCTCTCTGAAACTGGGAAGAAGATGATCATCTGCCACCACAATGAATTTCAGTGGCGATTTAGTGAAAAGTATTGCCGACTTAATTACCACAAGAGTTTCAGCTAGACGATCTCCACATGCAACAACAGCTAACACAATTTCTTGAAATCTGAAAAGAAAACGAAAAAATAATAAATTTTAGTAACTTTAATACTTAAAAGGTTACTATCACAGCTAAATAATGAAATACACAAACAAAAGTCAACTTCAATACTGAAATTGTTTCCGAAAAAATTGTATAACTGGAGCTCAGTACATTTAAACTCCCTTTAGAATAAACCACTAGTAGATAACGCATTGACATCGATATTGGCATATATTGAAGTATAACACATAATGGTTAGTGGAGGTGTGTGTGTGTGTGTGTGTGTGTGTGTGTGTGTGTGTGTATTGCAACTACATGAAACGTGTTTTAGGCCTACATTGAAACAGACGAAGCCCTTCGAGATTTTTCCGCGACGATCGTTTGTCGATATATCCTCATCGGACCACAAATAAATGCTTTATTTTACGAAACCAAACTAAGGAAGGGTTGTACTCTAAATACTGAAAGTTGCCTGGTGAAGCGTTGTTGTGATGCCTTGTGTAAGGAGGAGAAATGAGTACCATCACGTTTCCGACTTTGATAAAGGTCGGATTGTAGCCGATCGCGACTGCGGTTTATCGTATCGCGACATTGCTGCTCGGGTTGGTCGCGATCCAATGACTGTTAGCAGAATATGGAATCGGTGGGTTCAGGAGGGCAATACGAAACGCTTTGCTGGATTCCAACGGCCTCTTATCACTAGCAGTCGAGATGACAGGCATCTTATCCGCATGGCTGTAACGGATCGTACAGCCACATCTCGACCCCCAGTCAACAGATGAGGACGTTTGCAAGACAACAACCATTTGCACGAACAGTTCGAAGACGTTTGCAGCTGCATGGACTATCATCTCTGAGACCACGGCTGCGGTTGCCCTTGACGCTGCATCACAGACAGGAGTGCCTGCGATGGTGTACGCAATGACGAACCTGGGTGCACGAATGGCAAAACGTCATTTTTTCGGATGAATCCAGGTTCTGTTTACAGCATCATGGTAGTCGCATCCGTGTTTGGTGACATCGCAGTGAACGCACATTGGAATGCTGTATTCATCATCGCCATACTGGCGTATCACCCGGCGTGATGGTCTTGGGTGCCATTGGTTACACGCCTGTCACCTCTTGTTCGCATCGACGGCACTTTGAACAGTGGCCGTAACATTTCAGATGTGTTACGACCCATGGCTCTACCCATCATTCGATCCCTGTAAAACCCTACATTTCAGCATGCTAATGCACGACCGCATGTTGCAGGTCCTGTAGGGGCCTTTCTGGATACGGAAAATGTTCGACTGCTGCCCTGACCAGCACATTCTCCAGATCTCTCACCAATTGAAAACGTCTGTTCAATGGTGGCCGAGCAACTGGCTTGTCACTATACGCCAGTCACTACTATTGATGAACTGTGGTATCGTGTTGAAGCTGCATGGGCATGTGTACCTGTATACGCCATCCAAGCTCTGTTTGACTCAATGCCCAGGTGTATCAAGGCCGTTATTACGAGCAGAGGTGGTTTTTCTGGGTACTGATTTCTCAGAATCTATGCACCCAAATTACGTGAAAATTTAATCACATGTCAGTTCTAGTGTATTTGTCCAATGAATACCCGTTTATCACCTGCATTTCTTCTTGGTGTAGCAATTTTAATGGCCAGTAGTGGATTTATGTCTGTGTGGAGCTGTCGTATTCTTTCTGCTGATTCATCTGACAAATCTGTATCAGTACACAATTTTGTATTGTTTTCTCTGTGATGAATGTGTTAAACATTATGTTCTCTTTGTGGTAGGTGAAGGGGCTGGTATGTGTCAGCTAGAATGCTAAAAATGTGAATCAGTATATCTGGGAATGGCAGGTCGAAAATTCAAAACCATATATAAATAACATAAGAAGCTGAATGTATGAAAATAGCAATTCCACCTTTGCAGAACAGCTGATAGAAAACGGGCACGAACCATCAGATATGGAAGAAGATATGAAAATTTTCAGAATCCATAATCGAGTCAAAACTCCTGACAATACACGAAAACTAAACAAAAAATATAACAGCACTGTTACTAATATAATCACACTTTGCACTCCTTCACAATCTTCACACAGAACGTCAATATGTTGAAGACTCGTGTATCTTTTGCAATTTCTGTGTCTACTCCCCTTTCCTCAGACCTCTTCACCAAATTCTGGTTCATCTTCAGGTTCAGATTCTTCCAGTAACCTTCTGATACTTTCACATTCTCTCTCATACTCTATTATTAATGCCTCTTTTATACACACGTAAGTAATTCATAACAACTGTGTTAATCTTATGAATATATAAACACACAAATATTGCAACAAGACACCACGATAAGCGACTGTCGGCGTAGCGCAAGGGATAGCGTCACCGATTGCCGGTTCAATCCCGTCCACCGGCAAAAAATTATTTCTTTCTAATTAACATTTCCAGAATGTTCTACATGTTTCTTATGTTCACCTGTAATTTCTACTTGTTTCTTATGTTAACTATGCTACTAATTTCTGGTACATTGTGTGTGTACAAATAGAGTACTTTGCCCGAGAGCCAGTCAGTGCTGCGTGTATGTTTCAGTTCGCAATAAACCTGGTTTCAGTGTAAGTGCTGTGTTCAGTTGACAACACTGCCTTCGAAGTCAAGTCAAGCCTGCTTCCATTTTATATGAACGCGACATTGTTTGGTGGAGGCGCCGGGTATCCTGTGCAACAGCTGCATCACCGTGGCTCCGATTAGGCAACGTAAAAGATGTCGCTTACACTGACTAGATCTGGAATACAAGGGACTTACCGAGTACATCCTTCCGAAAGTCCATACATAAAGAATGTTTTGGGCCTGTGTAACATAGCCAATCCGAATATGACTGAGGCCGACGAAATCACGCACCTGATGAAGGGTATTGTAGAAGACATGTACCAAGCTCTTCTGATAAACTCTTCTGTCGTAGCGACGTCTTTTATCAAGTGGTGCCAGAGTATTGAAGAGATGCAACAAAGGAGTGTTGGCCGCAATAAGTATGACAGACTCCCAATGTAGTCCCTATGGCCGTTGTGGAAGATCAGCATGACTTCGCATCTCTCATACGACAAATTGTGAGAGAAGAATGACAACAGTTTATGGCAGCTGGGACTATTAGACCGAGCGAGCATCAGGTTATGGCCGTGGATGTAAGCCCTGTAAGTCACGAGGGAGCCGACGCTGCTGACGAAGAGGTATTTCAGACATTAGCTCCTGTCTGTCCCGCCAATCGCATCCGACGTGAAGAATGGCGTCGCCCTGCTATGACTTACGCTGCAGCAGCCGAACAGTAGCGTATGAAATGGTCGATGCGGCCACAACCAACTCCCCCGGCAACTATGACACCCCGCAGAAGAACTGACGTCTGGAGAACAGAAGACAACACACCACTGTGTTTCCACTGTGGACGCCCTGGACATGTCGTACGCTACTGCAGCGAGAGGAGGCGAGTATTCGATGATTATTTTGCCGCAAGACGTCAGCCGCCGGAGCAGTTCTATCCCAGGCAGTCACCTGCTGATGAGTTCAGTCGACCTATGGGAAGACGCCCATCGCCGTACCCTAGACGAGGTCGCTCCCCGACGCGTCGCAGCCGTTCACCGTCGCCGTACAGAGGTACCAGCCGCTCCCCTAGCCGCCGCGCCCAGGAGAACTAAGCGAGGCAACCATCTACGGAGGTGAGGCCACCGCAGATGAAAATCCTCCATGGACGACAATCGCTAAGATGTCGGGAAATCTCATCGACGGCCAACCTGTCCGGGCACTGGTCGATTCAGGAGCTTCTTTGTATTGTCGGATAATTACCGCTGCACACTAAAGAAGACAATGTTCTGTGATACGGGGGCAACTGTGCTGAAGGTCGCAAATGGAAAGTACGTCCAGCCAACAGGAACTTGTGTCACAAGAATAACTATCAAATACAGGACGCAGCCATTTGAATTTGTCATTTTAACAGAATGTAGTCATAATGTCATCCTCAGATGGAACTTCCTTCAGGCATCCCAAGCTATCATTGACTGGAAGATCTGAGCTGCAAATTGAGGAAGTTGTTCCGACGGGTACATGTAATACAGAATTTTCTGGAAAGTTATTTGCCGTTGACAATGTGACGAACCCACCGTTGACAGTGAGAAGAGTTCCAGTTACAAACACAGATGTCCTGCTGAACTGTGAAGTGCTTGTCGATAGTAAAAAGTTTATTAGGCTCACAAAAGAAATTTACATACCAGCAGCTATCATAAGCATTACCGGTGGTCGAGGAGAGATTCGGATCACTAATTGTCACGAGCAGTCACAACTTATCCCGAAGGGAATGTGTATCGAGACAGCTGAACAAATCCGGACGGTGAGCTCAACGTCATCAACGAAGACCCATGCTCTTCTGTTAATACATACAACACGCTGGAGGAGACAACCGTGGAACTGCCAATAGGGTCCGGACTGACCAAGGAGCAACGCCAGCGGGTGTTAACTATACTACGCCAGTTTTCGGGCGCATTCACACCCCAGCAAGAGTGAAGTCGGACGAAGCGGCCCACGATAAAGCACCGTATCAATACTGTGGATCATCCACCAATCAGCCAGCGTTTGTATAATGTGTCGCCAGCTGAAAGACGGATAATTCGGGAGGAAATGGAGAATATGTTGCAAGATGGCATTATTCAACCTTCGGAGAGTCCTTGGTCATCTCCGGTGGTCCTCGTAAAGAAGAAGGATACCATGTGGCGATTCTGTGTCTACTATCGGCGGCTGAACAAAATCACAAAGAAAGATGTCTATCCATTGCCGAGCATTGACGATACCTTAGACTACTTGAAAGGAGCAACATACTTCAACTATGGACATACAGACAGGTTAATGGCAAATTAGGGTTGACGAAGCTGACAGGGAAAAGACGGATTTTATTACACCAGATGGCCTCTATGAATTCAAAGTAATGCCATTTGGATTATCTAATGCTCCGGCCACATTCGAACGCATGATGGAAAACTTGCTTCGAAACAAATGGGCGACGTGTCTTTGCTATTTAGATGACTTTGTCGTTTTATCGAAAACATTTGAAGAACATCTGAGTCGCCTGTCAACTCTTTTGAAGTGTATTCAAACTGCAGGACTCCGCCTCAATCCAAGGAAGAGCCTCTTCGTCGCCAAAGAGATCAAAATCCTGGGGCACCTAGTCAACGGACATGGTGCCCGTCCTGATCCAGATAAAGTAACGGCAGTCACAGAATTTCCAACACTTCTGCACATTCGTGATGTGAGAAGTTTCCTCGGGCTGTGCTCATACTACTGACGTGTCATAAAAGGATTTTGTAACAAGGCACGTCCATTGCAAGAACTTCAGCAGGGAGACACCAAGATTTACTGGGATGAGACAAAAGAAAGCTTTCCGTCACTTAAGGAGGCTCCAACTTTTGCAACAGTTCTAGCCTTGTACGACGAGAATGCGGAAACAGACTCCAGTGGTTATGGGATTGGTGCAGTGCTTGTACAAGTTCAGGAAGGTGCTGAAAAGTGATAGCCTATGCGTCAAGAGTACTCTCGAACTTCGAGATAAATACTCTACAACTGAGAAAGAATGTCTCGCAGTTATCTGGGCTATCAACAGGTTCTGGACGTATTTATTCGGCAAACCATTATTTGTGTTGTCTGACTAGCTTGAAGGATCCATCACGTCGACGAGCAAGATGGGCACTAAGACTCCAAGAGTACGATGTCACATTGGTATTCAAGAACGGGCGCAAAACACAAGGATGCCGACTGCCTTTCGAGGAATCCATTAGTTAAACACAACAGCATAAATGAAATTTCAGCCCTCACTGAATTAGATTACGTTACAGCTGAACAGAGGGAAGATCCAGCACTATTAGGAACCATAGAGGCTTTGGAGAAAGGAGAACCGACCAATGGAGAGTTCAAACTTATAAACGGGACACTGTATAAGAGCAACTACGATCCACTGGGCCCCAAAAGGCTACTGGTCGTTCCAGCTCAGCTCCAGCCAGCTATTCTCAAGTATTTCCACGGTGCTCCAATATCCGGTGATCTGGGATTCGTTAAGACCCTAGACAGAATCAGACGCAGGTATTACTGGAAAGGTCTCTACAGACCTGTCAAGCACTATGTGAGTCACTGTATAGAGTGCCAGCGACGAAAGCATGTGCCGCAATTATCTCCAGGGCATCTTGTACCAATTCCACCTGCAGCAGCTCCATTCCACTGTGTTGGGACCGATCTTTTAGGGAGGTTCCCGAAGTTGACAACCGGTAACTGATGGATAATAGTCTGCACTGACTAACTCACATGCTACGCTGTCACCAAACCTGTGCTGACTGCAGAAGCTCCAGAGATCGAAAAATTCCTTGTAGAAGACGTTTTTAAGCATGGAGCACCACATGTCATGATATCTGAACATGGAAAATTATTCTAGTCAAAACTAGTATCAGAGGTAATGTCATGTTGCAACATTGTCCACAGAATCACAACTGCCTACCATCCTCAGACAAATGGTCTTACAGAACGTTTTAACAAGACGTTAGCAGATATGCTGTCGATGTACATCGATGTTGAGCAAAAGGATTGGGACAATACTGCCAGTCGTGACATTTGCTTATAATACCGCAAGACAAGACAGCACAGGCTACACGCCGTTTTTCCTGCTTCATGACCGTGAAGCTGAGACGACAATGGATACGCTGTTACCGTTACAACCGGACGACACTGAGGATGACAATGTGAAACAGGGTGCAAGAAGCAAGACAGCTGGCTCGCATACGGACACTGGACGCCTAGGAGAAGGACCGTGAGCGGTATAACAACAAGCCTCCGATCTGTTGTGTACAACCCAGGAGATCTGGTATGGATTTTTACCCCTGGACTATCAGAAAAGTTATTGAAGCGATAATTTAGTCCGTATCATGTCATACGCCGCCTGTCAGACGTCACGAAGTTGAGGATTATGAGCCATCGTCGAAACGTCAAAAACGAAGAGACATTGTTCACGTCCTCCGCATGAAGCCTTACTACGATCCTGAAGAGCAGGTAGGCGAAGGGGGCTTCTTGTTCAAGGACTAAGGAGGGTAATGATACTGATGATGCCACGACAGAAACGTCTGTTGTCGGTAATTGTGTAGAAAGGAAGGACTCTCCGGAACTGCCATACAGAGGGCCCATGCCAAGATCAAGATCCAGGACACTGCAGATGGCTCCAAAGGGAACCTAATAGCGGGTCGCTGTTTTGTCAGGAGAGGGAGCAATGCCGCAAGAAATGTTCAAATGTTTGCAGAGCTATGGGACTTAGCTACAGGGTCATCAGCCCCTAAACCTACAAACTACTCATGAACTAGCTTATGCTAAAGACAGCAAAAACATCCATGCCCGAGGGGGGATTCGAGCCCCCGATTGCAGAGGCCGTGCAGGACACGTCGCAGACCACTCTGCCACTGCGGCCGGCAATGCCGCAAGACTCCACATTAACTGACTGTCGGTGTAGTGCACGGATTGCGGTGCTCAAGGTCGCCGGTTTCTATCCCGTCCACTGGCAAAAATTTATTTCTTTGTAATTATCATTTTCAGAATGTTCTACATGTTTCTTATGTTAACTATTCTTATTTTTGGTACATTCTGTCTGTGTATAAATAGCAGAGCACTCTGCTCGAGAAGCAGTCAGTGCCGCATGTATGTTTCAGTTTGCAAAAACCTGCTTTCAGTGTAAGTGCTATGTTCAGTTGACAACCCTGCCTTAGAAATCAAGCCTGCTTCCATTTCAACGTGACAGTATTAAACTGAAAAGATAAGGAGATATGCACAGCTTATAACTGACTGCCGGCAAATTGTTAGAGTTGGGGCATAAAGTCAGCGCCACACGCCAGACGCATAACGATCGTGCAGAAGGCAGCGGACGACCGGCAGCCAATCACACGCCGGCGCTGCGCAACCTGAAGGGAGAAACCTAGAAGCGCGCCCTCTACAAGCGGCTATATCTAAGCTGACCGTCTGGAAAAGCTCATCTGAACTCGCCTCCGAAAGGCAGTCACTAGGACTCGGCGCAGCTAGCATCGCGGAAGGAGACGGCCGCGAAGAGAGAAAGATTACAAGTTGAGTAACTTTGTATCTAATCGTAAATAAAACTTTTAGTAATAAACTGTATAGTTGTTTTAGATGTAAACGCCCACCACGCGTCCTGATAGAACCTTTCCTGGAAGACAGGCTGGGAAGGACAAAACAGAGGCTGACCAGGACGACAAAACAAATGGCAACGAGGATTACAATTAACTGCACTGCGACGAGATATTAAATTTCTGGAATTATGCTGCGCCATTATTTTGCTTGTTACTTTATTACAGGTCTCTGCGATTCCACTATGGATGGATTCTTAAGGAATTTCTTATCCGATTACAGATGAGCCAGCAACTTCTTCAGTCGACATGTTTAACTACGGATCAGGGTAACATGTTAAAATTTAAAACAGGCACGTCTGTTCACGACGAAATCGAAAAACAAACTGCCGTTTACTTCTCACGGCTCGCGCACAGTCCTATGCGCAGATGACCGTTATAATCCCATGGGGACCCTTACAAAGCCCCTTTAAACCTTGAAACCCCATAAAACGAAATAGAACAACGAGGACGAATATTTTTCAGTGACTGAAAAACTTTACGTTCTTGGGCTAAAATGATGTTTCAAAAATAATGAAGGTTTGAGAAACTTTTTGAATAATTGTTGGAATAACAAAAGAAAATTAAGCAGAAGAAAAGAAAAAGTGCCGGAGGAGGAATCGAACCCGAGACCTCAGGCGTAAGTGTCCGAGCCCTAACCATCTAGACCAGGCGGCGGCTCGGCAATGGACTAACATTTTATACTCTTAAGGCACCTAAGAAACTTAGGATCGATTCTTTCTGGGGATATTCCGAGTAGTGCGTCTTAATATTTTAACCACGTGAGATGTTAGGGGTTCTCTTTCACAACCCAAAATTTCGGACAAATCCCCGACCCCCACGGTAGTAGTTGTGGCTGTTCTGCCTATACAATGGAACAAGTACGCGAAGGCGTGTTTGTGTTACTCATCGGCTGCTTTCGGGAGAGGCGCCGACGCCGACTGCTGTCGGCCACTCGGCTGGACACAGCTCCATGTAAGTGCTTTCTTACATGCAATGCGCGCTATCCGCATTAAGGTGGTGTCCGCAAAGATTTTGAGTGTGTATCGAAAGAAGGTTTTGTTGTCTCTTACATCATTTGGAGGTGTAACTTTGATGTTTTTTGAGAGAGAATGCTTAAAATAAAAATAAAACTTTTTTGTTTAAACAATTGGGATATATCTATAAATAGGACTGTAAGAACTATTTTATGTAACCTGCCGTGAGAACACTGATGGAGCTGTATTTACGTTACTGTTAGGCGTTTTTATTTTTAAAACGAAGTTCTTCTCTAGATCGTTCATACCGTTTCCGTGGTGTCTATCGAGAGAAATTGTTTAAGGTATTTGTGTTACACGTCTAAGAGTGTGTGTTAAGATGGACTCAAGTGTGTTGCGCTCGTTACCATTACATTCCGTTTATTATCTGAAGTGCACTTTTTTTTAACACGTTCGTCGGCTGTTGCAGACATTTGCTATGAAAAGAGATACATTTATTTTGCCCAGGCACCTTAGGGAGCGAACGATTTACGAAAGATCGAACTTTTTTTTTTTTTAATAATCCTTAATGTTTGGTTAGAATTTTTTTTTTTTAAATTGTCGATAAATGTACAGTTAGAGTACACCTATCCGTAGCATTACACCGAATTTCTTTGTGCTGTGTCTATATTTACCTGCAAAATTGAGAGTTGTACTAAAGGTTCTATGTATTACGTTACTGAAATTGTATATTCCGATACCGAGAAAACGTAATATTCTAATTATTAATTCAAAAACATATGTTGTCGCAATTAATATGCAACGTAGGTATAAAAAAATAACTGGGAGCGGTGGTGGATGGTCTGGCGCGGGCGGGGTCGGTAGTGATTAGTTGTGGAGGGGGCCAATTTGTTTACGAAACTCTAATCCGAAGTGCAGGTACATGTTCGATGCTATCAGTTATTATCCCAGGTAACTGTACTGTCCGAAGTATGGTTATAAATAAAATAATTGGCTCCATTTTTCCCAATGTTGGTGTAGGACATTAATACAACCTGTATGTCGATAAGTAATAACTTTCTTTGCAAATTTAATACTGAATGTTCTAATCGTTAACGCATAAATATAGGATGTCGCAATTAATTTGATATGGAAATTAGGAATAAAAAATAATATGGAGCGGTGGTGGATGGCCTGGGGGCATGCAGGGGCCGCAGTGGCCCAAGTGTCCACTTGTGGAGGCGCTGTTTACTTGTTATTTGTCATACATCCTTAAGAGCGTCATTGTCTTACTAAGTGCAATTACATGTACAATGCCAAGAGCACTATTGTTTGCCCTGTCCTTCCGGGAAGAACGGGTGGCGGCGTCCTTTGATTAGCGGTCGGTTATGCGGCCTAGGGAGAAGGGGTGACGTATAACATGTCGAGGGGGTGGCACACAGGTAGTTTGTCAATCATCTTCCGTTCGAGGGAGGCAGTTCCGGGAGGTGTGCGGCTGTGTCGTTTGCTCAGAGGTCGGGGAATTTGCCGAGGGAGGAGGGGGAGTTACCTCACCTTCACGACTAATGTTGACAGGAACTATCATCGTTACACTACTGGAATGGGTAGTAAGTAACGGCTACTCTAGCCAACTGGTCAGCCTGTTCATTCTCTAGGACACCCATGTGACTGGGGACCCAGGAAAAAAAAAAGAAAAATCAATGGAACAAGCGGCACGACTAAGGTCAGTGAGGAGATCGTGGATGCCAATGATCAAAGGATGGAAGACTAACATCGGCCTATGGCCTGCAGGCTTCTCATTGTGACTATAAAGATTACAATACTGTCCAGGGCAGCCAGTTTGATAAAGTAGAGTGCTCTTCTAATAGCCATCAGTTCTGCTATAAACACAGTACACGATTCTGGCAGAGAATGGCATTTCATACCAATGGGAGATGTAAATGCATATCATGTATCACCAGCAGATTGCAACCCATCAGTGTAGAAAATCCTGACACCCTAAAGCTCTTCAAGTACCGGGTGTAACAAACGCTGGGAAATTATGTGGGAAGCTGAAGCTTTTGAACCTCGGAAGAGAACCGACGGGATTTGTGGCACAGTCCAGGAGGGTTTGCGTAGTATAGCACGCAGTGTACAGTCGAGGTAGGGGAGAAGGAAGTCCCTGCAAAGGGAAGCAAGCTGCAATCCGACAGGTAATGCCAGTTAAGGGCGAGTATCAGGAGGTCAAAAACCATCGCCAGCAAAAAGAACATGGTATGTGGATTGAGCACGGAATTGTCGAAAGGCAATGGTATAGGACATCAAAGGATGATGCCATCTGATCTAAAGAGGGAGGACTAATGCTTTGGCAAGGAGACTATCAACAGGCTTCGTCCAAAAGGCAACTGTAGCCAAGCAGAAAGCACAATTGTGAACTGGGTCTAACAGTTTCAGGGAAGAAGAAGCTGCTGAGCCATAAACCTGGCAACCATAATCTAATCGGAACTGAATCAAGGCCCAGTAGGTATGAAGCAGTGTTGCACGATCTGCACCCCACGACGAGTGGGCTAGGAAACGGAGGGCAGTAACATTCTGCATGCAGCTAGTCTTCAGGTGGCGAATATGTGGCAGCCAACTAAGTTTTTTAAAATAAAAATGGAGGCCCAAGAAACGTTGCTGTTCCATAAGATCCAGGCGCTGGGTATCCAAGAAGAATTCTGGATCAGGGTGGACTGTAGTAAGACGACAAAAATGCATTACCCTCGTTTCAGAAGGGGAGAACTGAAAACCATACGAGAGGGCCCATGTAGAAGCCGCCGAATGGCACCTTGGAGCTTGTGTTCAGCTGAGGCTAGGGAGTAGGAGCTGTACCATATGCTAAACTCTTAGACATACAGCGCAGCAGTCACTAGAGGCCAAACGTAGCCGATTGATGGCGGTTAGGAAAAGTATAACACTTAACAGATAACACTGTGAAACTGTGTGCTCCTGGCTTCTGGTGGAGCTGAGTGAAGAGCCAATCTTGTCCTGGAACATGTAGTGGGATAAAAAATGACAAATATAGGTAGGGAGCCTAGCAGGCCCCCGCCATGAAGGCTACTTAAAATATGAAGACGCCAAGCGGTGTCTTATGTAGATCAAAGAGAAGTGCAACAAGATGTTTATGTTTCGAGAAGGCTTGCCCGATTGCTGATTTCAGTCTAAGTAGATGGTCTCTAGTAAACTGTCCCTCATGGAACCACACTGATAAGGTGACAGAAGTCTGTGACTTTAGTACCCAGCTTTTTTAGGGCGCAAAACTAGGTCATAAGCGCCCATGTCCGTACTTAGTAAGAAAAAGAACTAAAAGAAGGCAGAGAAAAAAAGGCGATACAATTATGCTACAAAAAAGTAAAGAAACAAGGACACGACAGAATTCCTCCAGCAAAGGATGTTAACTTCTTTCGCCATATTAGTACGATGTATAAAAAGTAAAACGCGATCAACAGAACGTGTGCCGTCCGCTAAAACGGCAGACAGTTCTGAATATGAACACAGACTCGGTCGTACTTGATTAAAGAACGGGCACTCGACCAGAAGGTGGCGTACAGTCAACGGTTCGGGGCAGTACCCACACATGAACCAGGGTCGCCACTTAAGTGGCGGTGGCTGAACCGACAGTGGCCTATGCAAAGCCAGGTGATAATGACCTCTTCATGGCGAGAAAGCCGAGAGGAGGCCGACCAGGCAATAGGAAGAGGCTTAACCTCCCTAAGATTATTTCCTTGAAGGAAGGACCAATGTGCATGCCAAAGTCAGACCACACGTTCAGAAAGGATGTATCAAAGGTCAGCTGAAGGGACAGAATACGTAGTGGGACGAAGGAGGAGGACTGCACCCTTTGCGGCAGCATCATTCTCTGACACATTAACATGACTTGGGGCCCAAAGGAACAGAACAGTGGCGCCATTGGCAATAAGTGAGTGAAGGCACCAATTCGTTGCACTATGGGATGGACGGAATACATCACACATAGGCTCTGGAGTGCACTCAGAGTCTGAGCCTATGACACATTGAGAATGCTGGTGTCTACTGATGTACTATGTGGCCTGAGAAATGGCAAAGAGCTCCGCTGTAAAGATCTAGCAGTAGTGTGGGAGATGATACTGAAAAGAAACGTCACCAAGCACAAAATCACACCTGACACCATGGTCAGTCTTAGAACCATCAGTATAAATGAAGATACTGTCTGCATGCTGTGAGCGAAAATCGACAAACATCCTGTGGTAGATGCGGTCAGCGGTAGAGTCTTTGGGAAGTGAATGGAGGTCAAGGTTGACAAGGACCTCGGGACAGAGCCATGGCAGGGAAGAGCTTGCTCCCGTCGGGAATGTAACAGGGAGCATAAAGACAAAATGCTGAAGAAGTTTGTGAAAACAGACTCTGGGAGGTATTATGGAAGAAGGACACTCTGTATATTGACGATCTACTGAATCATAAAAAAAAGCTTTATAGGATGGGTGGCCACGCATGGATAACAACCGACTCGCATAACGACTGAGGAGGTCCTCTCTCCAGTAGGACAGTGGCAATTCAAGAGTCAGCATAGAGTCACTCGACAGGGCTTGTGTAGAAAGCCTCTGTCACTTAACGGACTCCTTGGTTGTGGATCGTATTAAGGCGGCGTAAGATACACGGCCAGGCTGATGAATAGACAATGCAACCGTAATTAGTGTCGAGCGGACAAGGAATCAGTACATGCGGAGGAGGGTGGTCCGATCCGCTCCCCATGAGGTACCGCACAACACTGAGAACATTAAGTTAACGGTTACAAAGAGAGACGTGGGAGAACCAACAAAGTTTCCTATCGAATGTTAGTCCCAAGAACTTCGTAGTATCTATGAAAGAAAGAACAGCTGGTCAGAGATGAAGGGAAGGAGGGAAAAATTCTATACGCTGCCAGTAGTTCATACAGGCCATATCGTCTGGGGAAGCGAAAGCCGTTGTTGATGCTCCAGATGTAAAGAGACCCGTTCAAGAAGACAGGTCCATTGAGAGCTGCAATAAATTGCTAAGTCATCAACGAAGAGAGAAGCTGAGACGACTTGTGTGAGACAGTCCATTTGCTACAGCAAATAGAACAACGCTCAACACTGAGGCTTGAGGTACACAGTTCTCCAGCAGAAAAGTGTTCAAAAGGGCTGAACCCAAACGCGCCCGATAAACACGGTCTTTTAAATTAAAATTACTGATTACAGGTTGGCAGGCGACCCTGGAGAGTGTGAAAGGTACCCATCCTCCAGCAGGTGTCGTATGCCTCTTCCGAAACGAAAAATATGGCCACTCTTTGCCACTTCTGCAGAAAGTTATTATTAATATGATAGGGTGACTAGATGATCGACTGCTGAATGGTGCTTACGAAAACCGCATTTTGCATTGGTGAGGAGATTACGAGATTCGAGCCACCATACCAGTCGACCATTAATCATACGCTCCATCACCTTGCAAATGTTGCCAGCGAGGGAGATCGGGCGGTAGCTGCCAGGTAGATGTTTGTCCTTTTCAGGTTTAGGTGGAGGAATCACGATGGCTTCACGCCAGCGCCAAGAGGATGTGCCTCCTGTCCAAATGCGGTTGTACGTTTGTAGAAGACATTGCAGGCCTTCAGAAGATTGGTGTTTTAACATCTATACATGGACGCCGTCAAGTCCTGGAGCGGAGTAGAGTGATGAGGAGAGTGCATGTTCAAGCTCGCTCATAGTGAAATCGGCGTTTTAACATTCTCGATTATGAGACGAGAAAGAGAGCAACCTCGCTTGCGCTGGCTGTTTCCGAGGGAGGAAAGAGGGATGGTAGTGTGAGGAACTCCAAATCTCAGCAAAAAACCGGCCCAGAGTATTGGACATGTTAGTGGGATCCACTATAGTATCACTTGCTATGGTAAAACCTGGGATCGAGGCATGAGACAAGGTCCCTAAAAGTCTGCGAAGTTTACCCCAAACATCAGAAGAGGGAGTAAAACTGTTAAAACGAACTAGTGAAGGAAAGGCACCAGCTCCTTTGCTTTCCCGAAAAAGGCTGCAGAATTGTGCACACAACCGTTTGTAGTGAACACAGCGTTTAAGGACTCCGAGCATGTCTCCGAGCTCCGAGTGGTTTGCGACATTCCTCAATCCACCAGGGAACTGGGGGACGTCGTGGCAAGGAAGAGGTGCGAGGAATAGAACGTCCTGCGGCAGCGAGGATTACAGTAGTAAGAAAGTCGTCCCGGCAATCAATACTGGGAAAAAGACGTTCATGGACAGTAGCTAATTAAGAATAAAGCTGCCAGCTGGATGGACAAGCTGGAATGAAGGGCGTCAGTAGACGAATGACACATGGAAAATGGTCACTCAAGTGTGTGTCTTAAAGGACAGACCACTCTAGGCGACGGGCCAGTTGAACAGTGCAGATGGAGAGTTTCAAGTAAGAAAAGGTGTGTGTGGAATTCGAAAGATAAGTGGGTTCGACAGTGTTGATACAGATGAGGTTAAAGTAGTTAAGGAGATCCTCCAGGAGAAAGCCCCTCTGACAAGGGCGTGGAGAGCCCCAAAGAGGATGGTGGGCATTGAAATTGCCGACGGACAAGGAGGAGAAAGCTGCTCAAGAAGGTGGAGAAGGGCAGACCTGGTTGCAGCAGAGAATGACAGTGTGTAGACATTACTCAGGGAGAAGCTGAAACCATGAAAGGACAGTCCAACTGCTACTGCTTGAAGGTGGGTTTGTAAAGGGATGATTTCGAAATGGATATCGTCTCTTAAAAGCAGCACGACACCCCCATGAGCTGGAACCCCTGCCACGGGGTAAAGGTCGAAGCGAACTGAGGAGGAGTGTGGTACGTTAAAGCGAGTGTGAGGATGTAGTTTTGTTTCCTGAAGGCAAACAAATAGTGGGGAGTAGGTTTGCAAGAGAAGCTGTAGTTCCGTTCTATTGTACCAGACACCGCAAACATTTCATTGAAGGATAAACAGTGACAGAACTGGAAAGATGTGGAATGAACAGTCACCCCTGTGACTGTGGAGGACCACAATGTGAATGCTCGCAATTAGTTGGATCTAAGAGTGGAGTACCTTGGTACAATAATTCGGCAGCGACTTCAGAGGCAGCCTGAGGTCGGCCACTTTATCGCCCACTGGCAGTGCGCCCCGGCGACACAGAGGCCGTCCGGGGGAGGGCATCACTAGATTATGTTGTCGAAGAGGAATGCTGGGAGGGAGAAGGGGAAGACTTCTTTGAACTGTGGGGTGTATCAGTTGTAGACCCGGACAGTTGTGAGCTATATGGGCGCAGGATGTCTTCACGGGTATAATCCTCCTTGGATTTCTGTGCCTCTGTCTGTGAGGCAAGACATTTCTCAGGTGCAAGTGGAGGTTCGGTAGGACGGTTTGTGCTCTTGGCAGGAGATGAAGAGGATGCCATCATGGGACTAGGTGGTGTTATAACAGGTACTGAACTGTAGGTCTCATGTCTCTGTAGATATGTCCTGCAGTAGTTGTTGAGTAGTCCCAGATGCTTACATACTCTGTTTATGACTGGCATATATTTTCCTTGCGACCTGTGTTGGTACCTTTTCTTTTACTCTTATTTCCTGAATAGCTCTTTCATCATGATAAATAGGACAGTCACGGGAGGAGACAGCATGGTTACCCGTGCAGATTAGGCAGTGAGGGGAAGAAGGACGAGTATCACCCTCATGTGCATCCCTGCCACATGTGATGCATTTAGCCTGGTTTTTACATGACTGCTTGGTATGGTTACAACACTGACACTGGTAGCAGCAGATGGGGCTGGGGATATAATGTCGGACGTTGAGGACATCATAACCTGCTTTGATCTTGGGAGGTGGAGTCACTCGATCAAAAGTAAAAAAACAGTGTGGGTTGGGACCAGACCAATTCATTGTTGACCCTATTCATAAGCCTACGCATTACTGACACCCTGATCAGTGAGGTAATCCTCGATTTTCTCCTTGGTCAAGGTCAAACCAAGCCAATTAGTGTAGACTATCTCATGAGAGTAGTTGGCTGTATGGTGGTCCTTCTCTTGCACCAGGTAACCCTGGAGAAGATTGACCTTTAGTAATCTTTGAGCCTGAAAGGCACTATCTGAATCAGTCAATAAGGTACCGTTGCGCAGATGTTCCCAGGGCTTCACTGAACCTGCGATCGCATCAATGCCTTTTTGGATGACAAATTGATTGACTGTCGCAAAACTTTGACCATCCAGTATGTGTTACCACAAGGTATCGAGGTGCAGCCAGTAGAGTAGTCGAATTTTGGGAATCCAGAGACTCTTTAATATCCTTAAACTTTCTTTTTTTTGGGATCCCATTGCAAAGAAATCCCCATGATTGCTAACATCTCCGATGGCATGCTCCTTCCTACTGGGCCCCCCCCTTCAACGGGAGCACATCCACCTTAGGGGATTGTCCACACCTCAGTTCATACCTCCTGAACTCCAGACGGAGTGACCAATCGGTACTTCGGTACTTCACCAGGGGGGACACACGAACCCTACATACCAACCCGGGGCTGGGACTTACCACAGTCACCTTTTACACACAAACACGTGGGTGGCCTTCAGGAATGTATAGAGAGGAAGAAAGAGGAGGAACGTCAAACGCCAAAGTGGAGGAACGAATAGGCAAGATGAGGAAGAATAATAATAAAGTGCGAAAGAAAACTCTATGGAAATTCAACAATACTTCCTATCTCCAGTTTCCCGGAGGAGTCGCAAGACTCCATCCCCAAGAGTGGAGAAAAGGATAGAAAGGATAGTAGGAGAGTAGTCGTGCAGCACGGAAAGGAAGGAAGGAGCACTACATAGGCTGGGGCCCCACGGTAGCCAAGCACATACTCACCAAAGAGTGGTGAGCCCCCTGTGGGGCCAGCATAATCTGTGGACTATCATTTGTTCAAGCAGTTTACATGGCATATCAGCCGGTAACTTTAGGGATGATGAATCCTCACCAGGCTTTAGAACAGAAACCACTATACTGTCCCTCCAATGCGAGGGGAAAACCCCCTTGGATCCAAATATAGTTATATAGCTGTAGGATTGAGGTGCTGAGAAGTTGATTATGGATGGCATTGGGGCCAGGTGTAGAATCAGAGGAAGTAGTAGTACCCATTCGTTATAAGAGCCCTGCTGGTAAGAGGTAAAATGTTTGAGGCTTTGGCCTGTAGTTTCTTGAGAAGAAAGGCTGCCGTGTAGGAGCCACAAGGTGCTCAGTGAGAAGTGGTGGTGGTGGTGGACATGAGGGACCAAACAACGAGGTCATCAGTCCCTTCAACCCCAAATTGTATACGCCACGGAACCCAACGAAAAATAATTGAAAGCCAAAAGACCATTACACTAGAAAGTAAAATCGACTCGCCAACAAGACTAAGACCAACCCAGGGCAGCAAATGCTACAGTGTCCGATCCCACAGCTCTGGAAGCGACCTCTAGCCTAAACCACAAGGTACTAATGGCACAGTGGTCAACGTATCATAGCTCCAGAGCAGGGAGAAATAAAACTACATTAAAATGTAAAAGAGTGGGGGGGGGGCTGATGGGGATAAGGCTCTAAACCCCACAATCAGCCAAGAATCACAAACCCACTCACCCCGACCAAGCAAGTCCTAGAGCAGACAATAAAATCTACTTTCACGGAGGAAGGCAAGGACGCGATCAACCATCCGTGGGTCATCCGCCAAAACTAAAGGCAATGCAGGCGGTAGGCCATAGTCGCCACGAAGTGTCGAATGGAGAGGACATTCAGTCAGAATATGAGACACGGATTGTACGGCTCCACAATCACAATGTGGTGGATTGTCATTTTGTAAAAGAAATCCATGGGTCAGCCTTCAGTGTCCAAGACGGAGGCGACAGAGGACAATTGATTCTCTCCGGGAAGGGCGTAAAGATGAACTCCAAGCTGCAGTCGTATCTTTGATGGTGCGGAGTTTATTGGAAGGGGCAGTAGCTTTCCAACTGCTGTCCCATGAGGAGTGAAGCAAATATCTGATCTGCACCCGCAGATCCGCACCCGGAATTCGAAAGGGAGGTGGGCAGCGAGTAATTGCCGATCTAGCCAACCGGTCAGCCTCTTCATTCCCTGTAATACCAACATGGCTTGGCACCCAGAGAAAGGTAACGGAGCAGGCAGCACGATGAAGGTCAGCAAGGAGATCATGGATGGAAATAACTAAAGAATGGGAGGGGAAACAACGATCAATGGCCTGCAGACTGCTCATGGAGTCAGCACAGATTAAACCACGTTCCACGGCAGAATGTTTAATAAAACAGAGGGCTCTATAAATCGCCATCAGCTCTGCCGTAAACACACTGCATGCCTCTGGCAGAGAATGGCATTCCGCCCCAACAGGAGATGTAAAAGCATATCCGGAGTGGCCCGCTGTTTTCGAGCCATCAGTGTAGAAGATAGAGGCTCCCTGAAACTCTTCTAGTACTGGGCGCACCAAACGCCGAAAGACCATGGGGGAAATTAAAGCTTTTGGGCCCTGGAAGAGATCCGCCCGAATTAGTGGTCGCGGCACCATCCATGGAGGTGTGCGTGCAGTAAAATGGGGGGCGCAATCTAGCGAAGGGAAATGGAAATCCCGGCAAAGAGTGGCAAGCCGCAGTCCGACGGGAAGGCCCGCCCGCGGCCGGGTATCAGGGGGTCGAAGCCCTTCATATGCAAAAAGAACCTGGTAAGCGGGATGAGCAGGATATTGCCGGATGGCGATGGCATAAGACGCCAGAAGCTGATGCCGCCTGACCTGAAGAGGGCAGATTCCCGCCTCAACAAGGAGACTGTCGACCGGGCTAGTCGGGAATGCACCTGTAGCCAAGCGGACACCATAATGGTGAACCGGGTCTAATAATTTCAGGGCAGAAGGAGCTGCCGAGCCATAAACTTGACACCCATAGTCCAATCGGGACAATATTAGAGCCCGATAGATACGGAGGATAGTTGTTCGGTCTGCACCCCAAGATGAATGAGCAAGGAAACGTAGGGCATTGAGTTTCCTCATACAACTAATCTTTAGGCGGCGAATATGGGGCACCCAAGTCAATTTTTTGTCAAAGAGAAGACCCAGGAAACGATGCTGTGCTACAACTTCCAGGCGATGATTACCCAAGAACAGTTCTGGATCAGGGTGAACTGTAGTACGACGACAAAAGTGCACCACCCTCGTTTTTGATGAGGAAAACTGGAAACCATGGGACGTAGCCCACACTGAAGCCCGCCGAATGGCGCTCTGGAGCTGACGTTCAGTAGAGGCTAATGAGTAGGAGCTGTACCATATGCAAAAGTCTTCTACATACAATGCCGGGGTTACCAGTGACCCAACAGAGCTCACCAACCCATTGATGGCGATTAGAAAAAGTGTAACACTCAACACTGAGCCCTGGGGGACACCGTTCTCCTGTATCCGAGGGGAGCTAAAGGAAGAGCCAACTCTGACACGGAACAGGCGATGGGATAAAAACTGACGGATAAAAATTGGTAAGGAGCCTCTGAGGCTCCAGTCATGAAGAGAACGTAAAATATGATGACGCCAAGCAGTGTCGTACGCCTTATGCAGATCGAAGAAGACTGCTACCAGATGATGTCTTTTAGAGAAGGCCTGTCTGATCGCAGTCTCCAGTCGAAGTAAATGGTCAATAGGGGATCGTCCCTCCCGGAACCCACACTGGTAAGGTGAGAGAAGTCCCCGGGATTCAAGAACCCAGCATAATCTGCGGGCTAGCATCTGTTCAAGTAGTTTACAGGGGACACTTGTCAGGCTTATTGGTCGATAACTGTCCACCGCCGACGGGTCCTTGCCAGGCTTGAGGGCAGGGACCACAACACTCTCCCTCCACTGGGAGGGGAACACCCCTTGAAGCCAAATACGGTTAAAAACTTTTAGGAGAAATTGTCGTTGTGAGGGGTTAAGGTGTTTCAGCAATTGATTATGGATATCGTCAGGGCCAGGTGCTGAATCACGAGAAGAGGAGAGGGCCAGCGACAGCTCCCAGTCAGTAAAAGGTTCGTTATATGGTTCCACCTGGTGAGAAGTAAAAGCCTAATTTGAAGGTTTCGGCCTGGTGTTTCTGAAGGAGAAAGGTCGCCGGATATGAAGTTGTCGCTGATACATTGGCGAAGTGAGTTGCAAGATGTTCTGCAACAACAGATGGCTCTGTGCAGACCCCATCAGGCAGGGCAAGACCAGGGACGGAAGACGGCCGCCAGCTACCTTGGATAGATTGGAGCATAGCCCACACTCTTGTCAAAGGGACAGAAGAACCCAACGAGGAGACAAAATGCTCCCAGCATGTCCGCTTACTTTGTTTGATTAAGTAACGAGCTCTGGCACGCAGACGTTTGAAATTTATTAGACCAGCGAGCGATGGGTGGCGCTTAAGATGTTGCAAGGCCCTACGGCGCTCGCGAATGGCTGCGGCAACAGTTGCATTCCACCAAGGGACAGGCCAGCGAGTAGGAGGGCCTGTCGACCGGGAAACAGCAGCGTTGGCAGCTTGGGTAACCATGTTGGTCATTTGGCTTATAATATCATCTATACAGCCTGGGATGTATATAGCGGCCAATTAGCACGACGGAATACCCAGCGGGGTACCCTGGCTCGTGGTAGGCGTGAGGGAAGTGAAAGGATCAACGGAAAGTGGTCGCTATCGCAGAGGTCGTCATACGCCGACCAGTGAAATAAAGGAAGGAGAGAAGGAGAAGTGAGAGAGAGGTCTATGGCAGAAAAGGTGCCGTGAGCGGCATTAAAATGAGTTGGAGAACCATCGTTGAGAAGGCTCAGATTGTGATCAGCAAGAAACTGGTCTATGAGGCGGCCCCGGCTAGATGTATAAGCACTGCCCCACAAAGGATGGTGGGCATTGAAGTCCCCAAGGATGAGGTAAGGAGGGGGGAGTTGCTGAAGGAGGGCCACTAGGGACGTGAGTGTAGGTGGCCTGTCAGGTGGAAGGTAGAGGTTGCAACTGGTCAATGGAGTGTCCAAGTGAACCCGGACAGCAACCACTTCCAATGGAGTTTGGAGAGGAATCCAGGTACTGACAATATCTGTCCGGACCAAAGTACAAACCCCACCAGACGCCTGGAGGGGACCAACCCGGTTCCGACAAAAAGCACGGAACCCACGGAGGGTCGGTAAATGTGCATCCATAAACCTCGATTCCTGCAGGACGACACAGGCCGCAGAAGAGAGAGAGATTAGCTGTTTAATCTCCAAGAGGTGACGGTAGTAACCATTACAGTTCCATTGGATGATCACATCACGAGGATCTAGGCGGGAAGCAAATGGCATAACGTCTGTCACGCTGCTTTGTCAGCGTCCGTCACCAAAGAAGAAGGGACAACATCCATAAATAGCTGATCAGCCTCGGGCTCAATGGGATGGGCGAGTTGCGAAAGCACAGTCGGCACCTCCGGTGGTACCGGAGGGGCTTTATCTTGTAACTTTGGTTTCTTCTTCTTGTTTTCCTTCTCTTTCTCCTCCTCCTTCTCTCGTGTGGGACGGGCAGGACCCACCCCAGAGAGAGGACTTTTGTCAGTTAGGTCTGGTACTGATGAGGATCGGGCGACCTTTGAACTCACTGACTGGGAGTCCGATGGCCGGCTGGAGGTCGAAGATCTCCGATCTGGGGAACGCCGGTACAGAAGGCCCTGAGATAGGGCACTGTCACCGGCAGGCGACGGAGAAGGGGTGCACTTCTCCGGCTGGGAAGGGGTGGGACACAAAGGGAGGGCTACAGGAGATGGAGATGTGAGGGAGGGGTGTGGACGGGGTGTAGGGGGGAGATGGGAGGGGGAAGGGGAGGGTGAAAGGCTAGACGATAACGTCGTAGCGAAGGTCGTCGCCATTTGCACGGGATGCAGACGTTCATATTTACTGCGGGCCTCAGGGTACGTCAAACGCTCCAGGGATTTGTACCCTTGTATCTTCTTTTCTTTTTTGAACATAGGGCAATCTGGCGACCGTGAAGAGTGGTGTTGTTGACAGTTGACGCACACCGGCGGAGGAACACAGGGGCTCCCCTCATGTAGTGGGCGTCCACAATCACCGCATACTGGGACTGCTGTACAGCGAGAGGACATATGACCAAACCTCGTACATCGAAAACACCGCATGGGAGGTGGAATGTAGGGCTTCACTTCACATCGATATATCATTATCTTGACCTTCTCTGGGAGTGTGTCCCCCTCGAAGGCCAAGATAAAGGCCCCAGTATCGACGCGGTTATCTTTAGGTCCCCTCTGAATGCGGCGAACAAAATGTACACCACGCCGCTCGAGATAGGCCCTAAGCTCCTCATCAGTTTGAAGGAGGAGGTCCCGGTGGAATATCACACCCTGTACCATATTCAAAGATTTGTGCGGGACAATTGTTACTGGAATGTCGCCAAGGGTGGTGCAGGCGAGCAAAGCTTCAGACTGGGCTTCCGAGACTGTTTTAATGAGTAATGAGCCAGATCTAAGCTTACCCATAGATTCAATTTCACCAAACTTGTCCTCTTATGGTCTCGACAAAGAACAGAGGTTTGGTGGTAGTAAAAGTTCCTCCATCAGTCCTTGAGCAAACGAGATAGCGAGGAAAGGATTTTGCTCCTAACCGGCGAGCCTGGCCTTCCTCCCAAGGGGTAGCAAGGGAGGGAAACATCCTCTTATCCACAGTAGCAGCATTAAACGATCTCTTCCTGTCTTGAGAGACGGCCGATGCACGACCATTTTGAAGTGTAACTCTTTTCATGGGGCTAGACGTCCGCCCTGGTGTCACCCACTCCGAAACCGGGGCTCTCTCCATGGGCGCCACCCAGCCTCAGCAAAGGCCACCTGGCACGATGGCCATTGCCGGGAGTTCTGATACCCCCGAGGACAGGCATCAACTCCTTGGCTTGCATGGAGAGGTCGCAGCTCAGACACCAGTAGTGTGGTCCCTGTGGTGTCAGGGGGCTCAGCCAAAGGGTACATAACAGCCCCCCCACACGGACTGGCTACACGTGCTGGGGACCTAGTGGGGGATGGGGGCTACAGCGAGGAAAGGAAGTGGAAAGGAAAGGATAGGACCCGCGCCGTAGGGGCTAGGTCGGGAGTTCTTCCCCAATTGGCTCACACATTATCGGACAATTTTGGTATGGAAGGTCAAACCCCAAGGGGGACCAAACTGGGCCAAAAACCGGTGTACACAGCAGACAAAACCAAAGTGCAGGACAATCGGTACCATGGGATAGCCAAGCCGTCATCCAGAGTACCACCGAGAGATGGGGTTGGAGAGGGTGGGAAGGAGGAATTGGGATGTGAAGGAGGGGGAACTAGGAGGGGTAATGCAGCCTGGGGAAGCAGGAAAAAAGGCTGCAATGGCTCGGGGACCCGTGCGCGCCACACACGTACCCACAAAAGAGCTGTGGGCCCCCTGGGGGGGGGGGGCTCAGTGAGAAGAGACAGGTCAATACAGACCCAATCTGATATGGCAAGGCGATCAATTGAAGATGGCCGCTGGCAACCTTGGATGGAGTGGAGCATAGTCCACACTCATGACAAGGGCACATAAGAGCACAAGGAAGAACAAAACGTTCCAAGCACACCTGTTTGCTCTGATTATATAATGAGCCTTAGCATGTACCCAACAAGGTAGCCTGCCCTCATCAGGTAGGACGGGAGTGAAAGAATCAACAGAAAGTTGTTACTATGGTAGAGGTCATTGTGTGCTAACCAGTGAAATAAAGGGAAAAGGAGGAGAAGTAAGTGAAGGATCTATAGCAGAGAAAGTTCCGTGAGTGGCACTAAAATGGGATGGAGAACTATCATTGAGAAGGCACAGGTCGTGGTCTGAAAGGAAATGATTTATGAGGCGGACCCAGCTACATCTGTAAGCACTGCCACACAATGGATGATGGGCACTGAAGTACCCAAGGATGAGGAAATGAGAGGGGAGTTGTTGAACGAGGGCAGTTAGGGCAGCAAACTAAGATGGCCTGCCAGGGGGGAGGAATACATTGCAAAACGGCAAATTTAAATGGGTTGCCAACGTGCACCCCGACAGCAACTGCTTCCAAATTAATTTGGAAAGGAACCCATGTACTAACAATATCCATACAGACTAATATGCAAACTCCACACGATGCTATAGGAGGCCAACCAGGTTCTGATAGGAATCATGTAACCCACAGAGGGTTGGTGAATGTCCAATAAAATATGATTCCTGCAATGCAACACGAGCTGCAGAGTAGAAGTAAATAAGTTATTTTAACTCCATGAGATGACGTTAATAGGCATTACCATTCCATTGGACGAGTACCGCATGAGGATCCAAATGGCAGGCAAACAGGATGTATCCTGTTATGGCGGTGGGTCAGTGTTCGTCACCAATGAGGAAGGGACAACGTCCATAAAGAGTGGCTCAGACTTAACCTCAGAATGTTGAGAAGGTTGGCAGGACAAAGGTGGCACCTCAGGTGGCACTGAGTGGGCCTTATCCTGCGCCCTTTGTTTCTTCTTCGTCTTTACTTTCTCTATCACATTACGAGGATAAAAGGTCCCAGCGAGAGAACTAGGATCAGTAAGGTCTGCACTGATGATGATCGGGCGACCTCTGTACTCACAGGGTGAGCCCAACGGCCAGCTTGTGGTAGAAGACCTCCAATCTGGTCAACGCCAGGAAGAGGGGCCAAGCACAAGAGGAGAGCACTTCTCCAGGAAGAGGATCCAGAGGAATGGGTAAGGGAGCAGCCAGAGAGGGAAGAGTGGGGTGGAAGTGGGGCAAGGGGTAGAGGATGTAACAGCGGTAAAGGTAGAAATTATTTGCACTGGTTGCAGGCACTCGTATTTTCGGCATTACATTAAACGTTCAAGGGACTTTGTACTTTCTTCCCATTCTTGTACGCTGGGCAGTGCGATGAAGGCGAGACATAGTGTCGCTGACAGTTTATGCACCACAGAGGCTGAACCACAAGGGTTTTCCTCAGAGTGGGCGTCCGCATCCACCACAGAGGCGCTGCGGTACATGCGCCCAAACCACATACACTAAGTATCTCGGAGTCGGGATGTAAGGCATCACATCTATATATCATGACCGTCGCCTTCTCTTTGAGTTTAATCCCTTCGAAGGCCAAGATAAAGGCCCCTACGTCAATTTGATTTTCCTTGAGGCCTCTATGAATGCGATGAAGAGGGTAACTCGCTATTCGAGATTGGCCCCAGAGTTCCTTGCCAGTTTGAAGGTGGTCCCAATGAAAAATTCCTCCCTTAACCACGATTCAGACTAGTAAGGGGTTATCAACATTGGAATGTCGCCAAGACGTTCACAGCCGCACGGAGTGGCAGATATGGTTTTTATGAGTAGGGAGCCAGAGTGTATCTTAGTCATATAGTCTACTTTGCTGAACTTATCGTCAATCTGTTCTACAAAAAAAATTGGCTTGGTGGTACAGACAAGATAGCATGGGAAGGGTTTGGTCCCAAACCGGTGTGCCTGGCCTTCCTACCAAAAGGTAGCTAGGAAGTAGAAGGTGCTCTTATCAGAAGTAGCCACAATGAAAGTCGCGTGCTTGCCTTCAGAGACAGCCATATCAAAACATTTTCTAATTTCACATGTTTCACATCCACCCTGATACCACCCACTCTGATAAGGGGCTCTCCCTATGGGCGCCACCCAGGTACAGCACAGGCCACCTGGCACGATGGCCATTGTCGGAAGTCCTGATACCCCACAAGGATGGGAATCGACTCCTTGGCCTGCATGCGGAGGTTACAGCTCTGTTACCAGCAGTGTGATCCCTGCATTGTCAGGGGGCACAGCCATAAGCGTACATAACAGACGCCCTCCCCCACACGTACTGGCTAAACATGCTAGGGACCTAGCAGGGCAGGGTGCTACAACAAGCAGGGAAGTGGGAAAGGAAGTAATGGGGATTCACGCCATAGGGGCTAGGTCGGGAGTTCTTCCCCAAATGGCTCAGACTTAACTGTGATTTTGTGGTCTAGGTCAAACATCCAGAGCGACCAAACTGGACGAAAAACATCGGTAAACAAAATAGCTAAAACTATCATTGCAATGATAGGAATAGCCGAGACATTTTAAAGAGAAACGCCTAGGGCAAGGAGATGAGTGGGGGCAGGGTGGAGTTAGGATGAAAGGCTGCAATGGTTCATGTGTACCCATAAAAGAGCTGTGGGACCCCTACGGGGTGGGAGGGGGTGAACGAATGGAATGACCAGCTTTTTCAGACTTAAACCAGAGTTAGCATGTCTGCTATGAACTTGGCAGGCACTTTGCAGTCAGACCTGCACCTCCCACAACAGTTGCAGAGCTGGATATTGCACTCGTGGAAGAATGTCCAAACACCCTCCAAGAGGATGACAGATGTCATACTTCAATTTTCTGATACTCCCACAGAATTCTCATTTCATTAATTAATCGTGTCACTGCACGGATTGGCATTCAGTAATTAGAAATGTAGAATATATAGCCTCCTCCTTATCTAATATCTTTAATTATTACAGTGCTAATGCATTAAATAACACAGCTTATTGGAAAATTGTTTAAACAATCTAGAAATGAGAAGACCCAGTGTGGGTCAGAAACGTTTTGCTCTGGCGAGCGCCAGCCGGTCGCAAGTAACGGTACCCCAGTACAAGAAATGCGGCCGGCAGACGATGACTCTTCCATTTAGGCGCCAAACAGTTTTCTTCTGATTGGCAGAGACAAGGTGACGTAGCAGAGAGCGGGAACTGCAAGACCCAAGCCTCCACTATAACGAGTCCTGCAATTGGCCGTCTGGTCCGCAGGGCGAAGCAATTTCGTGCACCGAACCTACGCCCATCCATCATTGGCGAGTTTATATCGCTCGCTCCGAAAACAGAGTGGGGAAACTGCTTTTTCGAAGCGAAGAATATGTCACCGCAGCGGCCTCCATTCGCTCAACTGCGTTCGCAGGAGTCAGTCGGTTGCTCTAGTCTGTCTCGAGTGTGTGTCGTGACCGCAATTATGCTGTGTTCGCTTGTACAGTAGGCAGACACTTCATTGTGCCACTTCAGGTACGATCACCTGTAAGTACAGTGTGACCGGCGTGAGATTTTTTATTGATCCATTTATCGGAGCTTCACTCCACTGTACAGTAAGTTTAGTCAAGCTTCACTAGGTATCACTCCAAATTTCGTTAACAATTGTAGGTCCTTGCAGTTGAGCTATAGTATCAATATTGCTTGCTTCTGGACGAAAACCGTCGTCCGTATTAAATGTTTTTGGACAGGGTTTTCTGGTAATTTTACTTCAGGTTTTAGATGGTACGGTACAATGATACAGACCGATGTGATCTGTAGCCACACGTCACACCTTCGACGTGCTTCGGTGACGGAAGGATGGTAAATCGTGCGCATTGCAACTAAATGTCTGTTCTCTCTCATTTCCAAGCACGAAAACTATTTGACAAGGGGTATTTGTATTGGTTTTCGGGATCAGCCATAAGTTTCTTTTGTTTTATAAATATCTCCGTTGCGCATCATTAATTCAAAGAAAAGGTGAAAACAAAAACTACAACCCCCCTGCAAGGGTTTTCTTAAATTGCATTAGTGCTTCTGTTTTAAAAGGGCTTTATTCTCGCGTATTTGGCAACTTTCGTTAGTGCTTCTGTTTTTGGATCTTTGATCACGGGGGACCGTTTATGAGTTCAATCAGCTACCGCTGCCAGCAGTGAAGCATTATTGTAGTAGCGAATTTAAGAATTTAGCGACTTTGTTTCCACTCTTCGGATATTTCAGTAGCAGTGGTAAGAGGGATAGGGTGTGCGCACACGCGCTATGTGCGAACGAAGGAAGAGTTGAACAGCTGAACATGCAGCCTTCTCCAGGCTGCTGTCTCGGGGTGAGGCGGCAACAGAGTGTACCGCCCTCGCCAAAGGGTAAGTGGCGGATAGCGCTCAATGTGGAGGCTGGCCGTGTGGCAATGCCAGAGGACGGGTTGTTAGTCCTTCGACAGGGTCCGAGCAAGCCCGTGGGGGGAGGACGTCGCAACGTGATATGAAGTATCTTGCATGTTAGAGTTTTGATTCGTGGAGTGGAACGTGGCCAATGAGAGGCCACTTGGTTTTCACGTGACAAGAAAAACTTTTCAGCCGTCATATTGCAAACTGAACGCCGTATTTTGTGCCTCATTTCGTTGCAGAGTACAGTGTATGAATATAATCTTTTTTAAAGCGTCAGAAAAATTGATGAACTTTTGAAAATGCGTCATTTTAAATATGATTTGTTACAATAAATTACCGGAAACTACATTTTCATAGCTTAAAAGGTTACAGTATTTAAAGTGTGTCAGTGTTATTATTTGTATACCGTGAAATAATATTGTTCCTATGCTACAGTATAACGCCATTCTATCAAAAGAGCGTCTTTATGATGCTGTCATATATAAATATCACAACATGTTTTAGGGGCTGATGCATCTGTAGTGGACGATATGACAGACTAAAATACGATACAGTATGTATTCTACAAGGTTAGGTGGTTAATAATACTGTCGACTGTTGTTACTATGGGTATATTATGTAAGACGTGTGTGGTGTATACGATATATGTAATAAGAGTTTAACAACGAAGACAGTTCTCTCTCTCTCCATTGTGTGTTTTTACCATGTTCTCAAAGGTATGTTGTGTGGTCGTTAACGTCCCCAAAAAATGTTCAAATGTTTGTAATTCTATCGGACCAAACTGCGTGGTCATCAGTCCGTAGCTTACAAACTACTTAAACCTAGGTAAATTAACCTATGGACAAACACACACACACATGCCCCCCCCCCCCCCCCCCAGGTTAACGTCCCAATCGCCTCCTATCTGGAAAACACAACCGATGTTAGGTTCGATTCTGTGGTTAGTATAGTTCTGACTATAACTAGAGGCGTTTGTATTCTATTTTATCAGCTCTGTTTCTTCCTCTATACCCTGATTTAAGATCCACAAGATCGCCTGGTAAGATACATCAAAGCTATTGCATGTTGTACTTATCTGTGTGGTGTCTAAAAGTCTGATCTATCAATCTGGTTTCCTCTTAAACATAAAAAGGTTTGGGGGGTAAGAATTTTTGTCTATATTTTGGATAAAGGGTAGGTCGATCTTGTGTGCTGCATGGGTCAGGTAAAGTATTACCTGTATGTCTTCTTCGTTCTGTTGTGGTTGAACTGGCGCAAGTTATTTCAAAGAATGGTGTTAGGTTAGTGCTTTCGAGAAAAAATGTTTTAGTGTAGACGGTCGGAAATAGATAAACTGCTGATCTTAAATTTTTTACGAACATTTTATTGTTTATTTTAACTCCAAGGAAGAACCATTGCATAATATGGTTTAGTTTTCTTTAAAATAATTTTAAACGTCACCTGGAATGCTCGATTATCGTTATTTGACTTGTGTCAGATAAATGTGAAGAATCGTTTGTATTTTAACAGGACATGGTCGTTAGATTCCTCTGCTATGTTTAGATGGGTATAGGTAAGATGTGTACTGTTGTAGCAAGGAAATAAGAGGTAAAATTGAACTACCCGAATTCTTGGAAGGCGCAGAACTGGATATTAAGTGGCTTACAGGAAGACCGAAAACTTACCTGTCGAAATACTGGATGGGAGAGCGATACATCGATCTAAGGAAACGTAACAGGACATGCTAGCTAAACAGCGAGAGAGTAACTTAGTGAGAGAGAATGCTTAAAACGTTATATTTTGTTTAAACATTGAGCATATGTTTATAGAATTGTTTTATCTAGTCTGCTGAGAGAACACGTTTGTGTTTTTGTGTTACTCATCAACGGCGCTTGCAGATGTATATATAGACGCATTCCTGACAGGTTGGTGCTTCTGGGTCAATCCATATGAAGTGGTACAATAAAAATTAAGTTGGTTGCTTGACCATTTTTAAATATTTTAATTTTTTTATATGTGATTGCCCTATATTTGAGAAGTTCAAAACAGCTTTTTAAATTAATTTATCTTGCACCTTTACTGAATGGCGGCCATTTTTATTTGTCGGCGCGCGCCGATTTTTCAGTCTGGAGACATTAGCGAAAATTTGAATATCTCGGCACTGGGTTAAGTTACAACATTGCAATTGACATGATTGTTTTTAGAAAAGTGTCCTCTACAACATTGTCTATTACACAAAATACGCTAAATTCAAAATTAACCAGTCAAAATGACCTCCAAAGTTTGGTATCCAAATTTTCAAAAATCCACATTTTAGGCCCAATAATAACATACAAGGAGTGACTTATGAGAGTATTTTTTTTCCTGTAGTTAGATATCATACACTACTGGCCTCATATAGAGCAAGAACACAAATGTTTCCTTAATTTATGAATTTTTGAAATTTGAAAATTTTCATTTTTGTAAAGTTTGAGGCTAGTTATCTCAGATGGGACTGAATATAAAAATATGATTTTTGTACAGTTTGTACACCTATATGATAGCAATGTACTTTAAAAATTTCAACATTGATATCTGAGCGTGAACGAAAATATGAATTTTTGAAAATGAGGAAATAATTCATATGACACTACAAAAGTTATTATGACTTGCCTATTTAAGTGGTTTATTGTTTCATTGTAATAAAACTTAATTGCGACATAGTGTTAACTCAATATATCACACAATATTCATTTAGTTTATTTATTTTTAATAATACAATATTAGACAACAGGAGCTTTCAGTTGTGTTCTATTGTAATAAAAATGCCCATTTACGTTTAGGTTTATTGACAATAAGGAATTACATTATTGCTGGGTGTGGCATTGTAGAAGTACATTACTGCTGGGTGTGGCATTGTAGAAGTACATTACTGCTGGGTGTGGCATTGTTGTAGTCAGTCTGTTCTGAAACCTCTGTTAGAGTGGATGTACATACTTCATTGAGAGTGTACAATGTGTTATGTGCTTTGTTTTGTGTGTAATTTGTAATTAATTTTGAGAGATTAACTGGAATGCAATAACATGGATGAACAGTGCTCTGTTGGACAGATAACAAGTGAAATGTGTCACAAAACAGTTTATGGTTCAGTTACAAAAAAACTTGAAAAAAGCTATGTAACATCAGAAACGGAAATTTATGAGGATCATTGTGTCAGTAAAATTACATCTCTCTCTTTAACGTTGAATGACATAGTAGCATGTGTGTATGATGGGCAGTGGTAGCTTGCTGAGGTTGAAACAATACGTTTGGAAAACAATGACATTTTTGTGCATTTTTACCACCCTGCTGGCCCAAGAACATCATTCAAGAAATCTAATAGTGACAAAGTTTGGATACCAATGAAAAATGTTTTAAGGAAACTTTCAGTGCCTGAACTTACCACAGCAACTGGGAGGTCTTATTCTACATAACAGAAGCTGTCAGAAGAAATAAGTGTTCTTAACATTCACCACCAGGTTCATGAATAGTTGCATCTCGAAGGATGTTAATTTCTCAATTAATTTATTTTAAATACTGTATGTCATTATAACATAAATGTTAATTTCAGTGATGTCTCCACTTTTTGTATATAATTCAGTACCTTGCTTCAATAATAATTGATTATATTCCACCAATATCACACATGAATAGGTAACAACCATAAGATCAGTTGTATAGTAATGTGAATTATTTCCTCATTTTCAAAAATTCATATCTTTGTTCACACTCAGATATCAATGTTGAAAGTTTTACAGCATGTTGCTATCATATAGGTGTACAAACTGTGCAAAAATCATATTTTTATATTCAGTCCCATCTGAGATAACTAGCCTCAAACTTTACAAAAAATGAAAATTTTCAAATTTCAAAAATTCATAATTTAGGGTATTTTGTGTAATAGACAATGTTGTAGAGGACACTTTTCTAAAAACAATCATGTCAATTGCAATGTTGTAACTTAACCCAGTGCCGAGATATTCAAATTTTCGCTAATGTCTCCAGACTGAAAAATCGGCGCGCGCCGACAAATAAAAATGGCCACCATTCAGTAAAGGTGCAAGATAAATTACTTTAAAAAACTGTTTTGAACTTCTCAAATATAGGGCAATCACATATAAAAAAATTAAAATATTTAAAAATGGTCAAGCAACCAACTTAATTTTTATTGTACTTCATTTGGATTGACCCTTCTATAACCGCAACTGACAGACCAGACAGGTAGGAACTCTTATTACAGGTAGTGGATGACCGGTACGATACTGCGTGTAAACTGCAGTGATGGAAATTTTTAGTTTCCATGTAGACTTTGTGCTAGATGTCCTTCCCTATTTTCGCTTTTCCGTCAGTAAATTCGAAGTTTTTATAAACAATATGTCTTCTGCTGCTTCTGTTACAGAAAGAGAGTTTGACATACAAGTTTGTGGCGTTCGTTACCGTTACATCCCGTTTATTATCTAACATGCGCAATTATTAAATATGTTTGTCGGCTGTTGTATATGTAGTCTACGCAAGGAGCTTTGGCAGAGAATGCTTAAAATAATAAAACATTTTGTTTAAACATTTAGCATATGTTTAATTGTTTTATGTAGCTTGCCGAGAGAACACACTGTTTGTGGTCGCATTGAGGATCGAGCTCTTGACGTCTAGACATGTAAAGAGTGTCAAGGTGGACGCACACAAGAGCTGCTCCGCCTGTGCCGTCCGATGCTGTCCCCAATTTACGTATGACGTATCCCTAGGGTTACCAGATGTCCGTCTGCAGAAAAGAGGACATTTCTAGATCCATTATCTCTCTCTCTCTCTCTCTCTCTCTCTCTCTCTCTCTCTCTCTCTCTCTCTCTCTCTCTCTCTCTCTCTGGTACTGAGAACTCAAGTACTAGTGATGTCTCTACTGTATTATCAGAGTCTTGTTTGTAATACATGTTACGCATCTTAGCAAATTTGTTCATCTTCTTACAAATTAAGAAGCATGAAATGTTGAGACCCGTAGAACGAATTACAGGACACACATAGCAGTGAAGCCCTGACATTTCATCACTTCACCACTTTTAATTATCGTCTTCAGCGCTGAACATTTTTCCATTCTTATACTTTGCCGATCACCCCCGTTTTCACGTGAAAAATTTTACGATGCATCATTATGGAAAACAGTACTGTTGACGGTAAAATCGTCACAAATAAAGTAATTAAAAATTATCAAAGCGTTTCTTGATATAGCCATGTTCCCATTTCGGATCACACCGACGTGACTATATACATGATTGCATCTATATTCTAGTGAGTGAATGGAATATGTAAGGCGTAGGTGAAAAAAGCAATGAATAAAATAAAAAGTTTATTTACCGTACAAAGGCTCAATTAATAATTAAAAACTACTCAGTTTTTGGGACAAAAGCTTTAAATCGATTTTTTTTCCAAACTACTGTTTATGTAGTTACATCTCTTTGGTCCTAAGCAGGCGAATGGTGAAACGGTAATGGTAACTGTGGCATCTGACAAGGTTTCAACTTACGTATAATGAACATTGCACTAGCTTTTGATCTTAAAGTCATAAGTGTGGTTGACAGACAGCACAAAGAACTGCCGAGTCCCAGCACGACAGACTGAGCGTCTTATTTTTGGGTGTTACACATCACTCCGACCCGAGAAAGGAGGGGAGAGTTTCATATTATACTATTAGTATTGCACTGTCTCGCATTGTTGCAGACGTACGTTTCTAACTGGCCGCCACGAAGCTCGTATTCCGCGAGAATTGCCAAGCCAATTATTTAAAACAATAAATAAATAAATAAATAAATAACACATTGTTTCAAAAAAGCTTAAAGTTAAATTCTCTAGAGTTAGTGATTGTGGCACTTCAGAGAGTTATATGTACGCACTTTCAAGTTGAAGCATTGCACAACGCAAAGAAAGGACATTTTCCTATTTTGTTACAAACCCGGCCGGACCAGGGTCCAAAAAAGAGGACATGTCCGGGTAAAAGAGGACGTCTGGTAAACCTACGTATCCCTCTACTTTTAATTTCAAAATACCGTAAACCTGTCACCTGGGAAAGTCGTGATCAGGACAGTTTGTGCCTACAGTAGACTGTTCAGAAGAGCGATCGACATATGGAGTTGTGTCGCCGTTGCCGCGGACGGGTTCTGCAGTGAGATGATGTAAGACAAAAATCTACATATTCCCGTTAAGACGTGTCCTCAAAATGCCAACGTGTACGCACCTGCGTTAAACAGGCTTGCCTTAGTGTCCAATACAAAATGTTTTATCACAACGATTTTCATGTTTTTTCAGAGTGCTTCGTCAGATCTGCCCTGAGCCATATTAAGGATGATATGTAAGTGACAGGAATGATTTGGTACAGTATCTGACTTGTTGCTAGTGTCCAATATTTGTAGTTATAGGTTTCTGCATCACATTTTCTTCTCCCAGTTACCAATTATTTGATTTTAAAGACATTGTGCAACAAGACTTCGTACCACAAAGTCGAAAAATCAAAGACCAATGTTACTTCCAAGTGGTAAGCATCCTGGGAAAAGAACACGATCGGCCGGATTTGTGGCCAAACGTCTGCGTGTTTTGTTTCCCCCCCCCCCCCCCCTTCCCACAAAAGTTTCTCAAAGTGGAATTCCCTGGTTTCCAAGACAGTTTTAGATCTGAAGGTTAGGTAAATACGAAGTTGCCAGAAAACTTAAGGACGTGTGTATTTAGGAACGAATTATTAACTCTCACTTTGAATGAAAAGCACGTTACTGTCCCCTTTACAAGATACAGGATATGAAGGGTTGTTAGAAAAATAAATTGTATAAATAAAAGTAATTGTTAGTTACAATATTTTATGTTTATTAACAAGTGAACCCGCACCCTGAATTAACAGCAAATTTTTGCTTCTCCCTTACAGACGAGATAATGCGTCAGATCAGACAAACAAAAGGAAAACAGCCGAACACTCTTCTTACGACATCGGTTACACCAACTCTGCTATATCATGATTTCCGTGGTACGGCCATATTCCTCTTAAGGAACACCGTTCTCATCCTCGCTTAATGCGAAAATGTATATGCTTGAACCTCGTATACATCCTCAGTTAGCAATGATATTTTTCAAGAATCGATGTACTGTATATGTTGGTGCATCATGGAAACCTGGTGTGATATTTTCTCCCCCCCCCCCCCCTTACGTCAACAATAGACTTAGTATAGACTCCTCCCCTCATTGTTGCCTTAGCGCATTCATACTACAGTAGTGGTGACAATGAAGTCGTCAATAGTACACGTGATTTCAGTTTCCACAACAATGTTACAAACAGCATGGCCAGGAAACGAAAACATTTAACGGTGGAAGAAAAAGTGAAAGCCATTATTGCAATCGAGAATGGAGCTGAAGAGGTGAACGTGTGTAGTCATTCTGGTTTCGCAAATTCCACAGTCCAGACGATTTGAAAAAGCAAGGATAAAATCGTTACTACGTTTGAACAAAATTGATCTACAAGCATGTGGTTACGTAATACTGAACGGAGCGACGTGGATGAAACGCTTAAGCATAGAAGCATCAATGTAGCCATTAGTGGACCTCTTATGGTGAAAGCAGAAGAATTTGCCAATAAACTAGAAGACGAATTTGTATGCAGCAGTGGTTGGAATTACAGATTACAACAACTTCACGGCATTACTTTTGTCAAATTGAGCGGTGAAGCCAACAGTATGAACACTGAAATACTTTAGTTATGGTTCACTACTGTGCAGACTACAATTCGTGAAGGATATACAAACTGTGACATCTTTAATGCAGGCAAGACTGGCATTTTCTTTAAATTAACTCCTGACTTTAAGGGCGAAAAATGTGTTGGTGGAAAATTAATATACGAATAACGGTTTTGGTTAGTGCGGACACGAGTAGAACTGAGACGAAAAAATGCTTGTACTAGGTTAGTCAAAAAATCCTAGGTGTTTTAAGCATGTAAAAATCTGCCAGTCTACTACAGTGCTAATAAAAAGCCCTGGATGACCTCCGAACACTGGAGATGACCGGCAGCTTCGCCTGACAAATGTTGAGATAGACAGATTAAAGAATTATTATGGCTTGGCCACAAGAATAAATGTAGAGAATTTAGAAAACATGAAAAATCTGTATCGTCTATTTCCATAAGCTATCAACAAATGAAAATCCTGTGCACTCTCTTTGCCCAAATGGTCCTGACACTTTGTGCAAGTACAGGAGAAGTGACACATATGACCACAAACAGTCTTTACCTGCAGCAGTAATAAATGAAATTAAACCTATAGAGACCTTTGTAAAGATACCTTGTTGAAGAAATGTCTTCGTGGGAAAACCCAAAATTTAAATGAATGTGAAAATTGTCATTTGGACCCGGTTACCAAAAACTATTTGTTCAGATCACAACCCTCAAATTTGGTTTTTATGATGCTATTCCATGCTTCAATGATGGTGCAACTAGAAAATTGGAAGTTTTGGAATTATTTGGCATACAATCTAGTGGAAATACTGCAAAATCCTTGGTGCAAACAGATAAAGAGAGAAACCGTAAAGCCGATATTGCTAATTTAAAATGCACGAAAGAAGCTAGACAGAAAAGAAGAGGGACCAAGAGAAGAAAATATCAGTATGATTCAGATGATGCTCAATATGGTGTAGGAAAATATTAGTGGTAAGTAATTCTCATCAATAACTGTACTAGAATTGCAATATTAAACTTTAAATTGATTTTTCTCAAAACATTTTTTTTTTTTAATTTCAGGTACCATTATTTGATAAACTAACGGGGCTAGAAATATGAAATTTGGTAATAAATCATTACAAGTAAATTGAGAACCACAAAATAATCATCGAACTGTTATATAATAATGTACTAAAAAGTTAAATTTTACTTGTGAAAGAATAAAAAAAATTTTTCTTCAAAACCATTAGAGTTGTTATGTTCATTTTACTTTTAATTATATATAAATGCAGTAAAAATTTCGTTGTTTCATTACTTATAGTTCCTTTGAAAAGCGTACCTATTCAAAGAGTAAAATAGCATTGGCAGAATAGGGATAAAATTTGCCTTCCGTCTCCCCTTAACGTGGAATCAGAACCACATATCGTTTCTGGCGACTCGTCACATCGTTAAGAGGTGAAGGATAGGTTAAAACGCAGAGTGAAAAAAATCGAAGGCCCGACAAAATAAACGGAAAATACAAATATTGGTTGAACAACACTGTTTTATAATGCCATAATTTTCAAGATCCTACGAACGTCGCTATAGCAAAGTTTCACTTAGTATTGTGTATGGCGTCTCCATAAACACATTTTATCCGTTCAGGCAAAAACGACATAGTTCAGTTTTTTTTTGAAACACTAAGATTTCCAGTACTTGTGGAAACCCTACCCACAATAACGTACCTGCTCACATTTCGTTGACTGACTGCGTGTTTTTGGCCATGCATGGTGCCCTAGCCTCTGTATACGCCAAACAAGGCCTAAGACACTTTGGTTCCTTTTCCAAAGAACACCCGTTGTCTAATAAGCGAAGTTGTAATCACAAGTCATCGGCGAGATCTAAAAGTTATTCGTAAAAAGTTTGAGGATTGGTTCAAATGTTTGTTAAGCTTATGGGACTTAACTACGGGGTCATCAGTCCCTAAAATTTCAAACTACTTATGAACTACCTTATACTAAAGACGGCACAAATATCCATGCCCGAGGGGGATTCGAACCCCCGACCGTAGTGGCCGTCCAGACCGTGACTGAAGCGCCTCAGGTCTCCCCGGCCATCGCGGCCGGCTTGAGGATGGGGAAAAATATTGGCATTTGTGTATAATACCTAACGGGACTATTACGAAGGGGAAAATTGATGTAAAAAATTACACTTTTTTTCAACACACCTTTTAATACTTGTATGACTAATCTTTCACGCAGAGCATGAGTACACCACAGTTCATTGATATGGAACGACACGACATCGAGGAAGTGCGGATTGGCTGGATATACACTGTGACAAAAGTGCGTTGGTGCTAGTTCAAGTATCAGCGTAATTGTATAGGGAGCGATGAGAAAGTCGCTGTTTGAGGGCGTTGCTGCAGCATATAGGATTTTTAGGCTGAGAACGGTGCGGATATACATTGAAAATCCAAGAACCTGGTATAGGCATGCCCATGCAAAGGCAGATACGTAAACACTAAGGACGGAGCTACGGTCTGAAATATATGTAAGACAAAATGTGCCTGGCGCAGGCTGCAGATCGGTTATTGCAGTTTACCACGATTTAATTGTGTGTGAACGTGATGTGGTAGTCGGCGCACGGAGGATGAGACACAGCATGTCCGAGGCAGCTATGAGGTGGCGATTTTACCGTACGACCATTTCACGGAACACCGATAATATCGGTAATCGGTGAAACAGAAAATGTCAGACATTGCTAAGGCCAGGAAAAGATCCCACAACAACGAGACCAACGTCGACTGAAAAGAACGCGACATAAGTGAAATTTCAATGTGAATGAACCTTCTAAATTGCATCACAGCACGACTCGTAGTTCATGAGATGAGATATGAGCACGTAAACAGTAACGTTCCGCTGTTCATGGAGTAATACTACGGCATTAAGTATGACGTTACAATTTTTAATTTCTACACTCCAAATTGTAGCCACAGGAAATTTTGCAGACTGTATACACGCATAATGGCGAGTGTACCTTCTAAATTGTATCACAGTACGACTCATAGGTCATGAGATATGAGCACACAAACATTAAAGTTCATGGAAAACCGCCCCATCACGCACCAACTTTTAATTTATTAGTTCCTTACTGCTAATTGCATTCCCGACAGGGCCGCGGTGGAGTAGCCGAGCGGTCTAAAGCGTCTCGCTGCGGAGCGCGCGGTTGCTCGCCGTGGAGGTTCCAGTGCTCTCTGGGGCATGGGTGTGTGTGTGTTGCCCTTAGGTTAGTTTACCTAGGTTAAAGTAGTTTGTAAGCTACGGACTGATGACCACGCAGTTTGGTCCGATAGATTTACAAACATTTGAAATTTGAAACATTCCCGACAGATTTTACAGATATACAGCTCTTATACAAATGAATATATACCTGAAAGTGGCAGGAATAAATAAATACCCGGGCAACGCCGGGTTTTCATATAGTGGTTTAAGGGCGCACAATTGCTCAGGTCATTAGTGCCCGACCCCAAACGTGGATGTACTAAAAACAGAGTTAAGACAACTGCCAATGAGGATGATGCCAGGATATCGCTCAAAACATAAGGTAAAATACATCAAGAGGAGGAATTAAACGTCCTTTGATAAATTAGTCATCTGTATAAAACACAAGATCCGAGCAGCTGCTCGCGCGGCTAGTTTCGTATAGAGTGTTCAGCAGATTAAGTGTAACACGGACATGATTAAAATTAGAACACGACATTAAAATATGGCGCACCGTCAGCGGATGACGTGAGAACTGTCCTTAGCTAACAATGTAAGGGAGCGTTGGATTCGGTGCATGACAGGATGGATCGGATACGGGTCTCAGACTCTGAATGGCACACAGATAGAGAGCAAAAAGCTCAGCTGTTAAAGTCTAACACTGGTCAGGAAGCCTGTAATGAAACCTGTCATCCTCAACGACAGAGGCAGATCCGACACCATAAGTGTTCTTGCAGCCATCTGTATAGATGTAAATGGCAGTATCAAGCCATGATCAAAGTTCGACACACCTCGAGCGATATCCCGAATCCGGATTACTCTCCTTCAGGAGGATTGTTTGTAAATCCATCGGACTTAACTGCTGGGTTATCAGTTCATATCTTACAAACGACTTAAACTAACCTAAGGACTGAATACAAACACCTATGCCCGAGGGGGGATTCGACCCCCGACGATGATCCTTCGAGAGCTCACGCATTCCAAAGGTGGTATGGAGAGTAAATTCGAGTTGCTGGAGAAGGCGACGAAAACGAACTCTGGGAGGGAGCAAGACAGTTTCAGACAGCCCATATTAGCGATCGAGGGAGTCATTGAAGAATGATGGGTAGGATGGGTGGTTGGGAAAGGACAACAGGCGGTATGCGTACCTCTATAGTAGTATATCACGCAGATAGTTCAAAGGTAATTCGGCAACTTCGGCGTAAATACTTCCAACACGGCTGGTGTAAAATGCTCCAGTCGCCAGGTGTAACCCCCGATGGTGGATTGTGTTTAGACGGCGTAAAATTGAAGGTTGTGCAGAAGAGTAGACCGGTAGAGGTGAATGACGGTTCCATTCACTCCTCATGACGTATCACTAAGAAGACCGAGGACGTCATGGGAACTAGTACATCGGCCAGCCAGATAGGACACATGGGGAGACCAGCAAAGTTTCCTACCCAATATTAGCCCTAAAAAATTTCGTCGTCTCCACGAATGGCAGAGTAACAGGGCCGAGATGAAGAGACGGTGGAATAAACTTTGTACCTCCAGAAATTGATGCAGACTTTTCTCACTGGAGAAACCGAAGCCATTGGCGACACTAAGAGTAAATACGGTCAAGACAACGCCGAAGACAGCACTGCAAGCGGCATGTTCTCTGGGCACTGCAGGAAATTGCGAAGTTGTCCACAAAGAGGGAGACGGAGACGTCAGCTGGAAGGCAATCCATAATTAGATTGATTGCTATGGCGAAAAATGCCACGCTCAACACAGATCCCTGTGGCACCCAATTTTCCTGGCGAAAGTTGTCTCACAAAACAGAGGTCACTCGTACCCTGAACCTTCGATCCATTAAAAATGCTCGAATAAAAAGGGAGAGGCTTCCGCGAAAACCCCACATATGGAGCGTGCGGAGAATGCCCGCCCTCCCACAGGTGTCGAATGTTCGCAAACAGTTATGCATGGGCATTTTGAGTGATTTGTCTCGATACAGCTCTGACATGTACGAACACACACTGGCCTATCACTTGCATCCATTCGTGTCCACTGTGCATAGTCAATTCCAGGAGGACAATGCGACATCTCACACGTCCAGAATTGCTACGGAGGGGCTCCACGAACACGCTACTGGTCACCTAACTGCCCAGACATGAACATATCTGGGATGCCTTGCAACACGCTGTTCAGAAGGGATTTCTATCCCACCGTACTCTTACATGCAGGATGCATTTTGTCAGTTCCCTCCAGCACTACTTCAGACATTCGTCCAGTGCACGTCTGTTCTGGGTAGTTCTTCTATAGTTCTAGAGTTATCTGTACAAAATTTAAACAGTTCTACATAATTTTTACTATTTTTTCGGCGAAATTAACACAAACTTTAGTTTTTACAAAATAATTATTTGCCTATTAGCACAAACAGTTCTGATCAGAGTTCTAAATAGCTTTCAAAGAGTTCTACAGAAAATCCTAATGACATTTTTCTGTACAGATTATACTTTATGAGATCTGCAATAATGGGGAATCCATTTACACGCTATTGTAAAGTTGGCACCCCTTTTCTCAAAAATTTACATTTTTTTCAGAGTTCTAGGTAGATGTGCAATAGTTCTTGTTTAAGATAAGCAGTAATTACTCGGGCGTAAAAACAACAAATTTAATGTGCAGCGGATAGAATATCTGAAGACCTAAGAAAAATGTACATTTCTCGAATAAGGGGCACAAATAAGACAGCTTATCAGATATTCAAAATTGTGAACATTTTTTTTTTTTCGGGAAATTACATAGAAGTATTCACATGAACTCTAGAACTATAGTATATGTACACAGAACACCAAAAAAACCAATGTGTATTTATCGAAGAAAAAAAAAAATGCCAATTTCACAGTAACGTGAAAATGAATTCCACATTTATCTCAAAGTATAATCTGCACAGAAAAATGTCATTAGGATTTCCTGTAGAACTCAGAGCTATTTAGAACTGTAATCAGAACTATGTTTGTACTAATAAGAGAAAATTAATTTGGAAAAAAAAAAAAAAAATTGTGGTAATTTTTCGTATTTTTCGGCGAAATTGCTCAGAACTATTTAAATTTTGTACAGAGAACTCCAGAACTATTGCATATATGTCTAGAAATCTGTAAAAAATGTACATTTCCCAAAAAAAGGGGTGCCAACTTCACAGGAGTACTTCAAATGTTCAAATGTTTGTAGAACTTATGGGACTTAACTACGGGGTCATCAGCCCCTAAGCTTACAAACTACTTATGAACTAGCGAAGACTAAGGACGGCACAAATAACCATGCCCGTGGGGGGATTCGAACCCCCGACCGTAGCGGCCGTGCAGACCGTGACTGGAACGCCTCAGTCCCCTCGGCCACGGCGGCCGGCAGGACTACTTCCAGGGACAGACAAGAGTACCGGCAAGTCTACTTCCGGGTGCAAGTTAAGGGTGATATGCGCAGTGTAACGGCCTGCAGTTTGTGACAGTTGCCCGGACACTGCAGGTAGTGGACAGTCTGTTCCACGAGTAGGGAACAATGAAGGGAGATGGCGTTACTAATGCTGAGAGCAGGCACTGGTTGAAGCCAGAGGGGCCATGCTTTTGTGCCCAACACAAAAATTTCTGACTTAAAATGCTGCGTGAATATTGCCTCTTTACCTAAGGCCGCTATATTTGTAGTCACATTGGAGCTTTTACATACATTTCAACGACTAGAACTACTTTACTACACAGTGCGACCAATGTTTTGGGCACAAACAAATGTCGGAACGCGCATTTTGCTGGCTTCACCTTTTCTGTGTTAGGGCATCTCCAGAGATTCTAACCTCCTTGGGTACACCGGCCTCTTCACCGCAGGTAGCTTTGGGCTCGCTCGCCGTATGCGCTGTGAGCTAACGGTGAAGTAGAACGGTCCGACGTCGCTACGTAGCACAGCACGGCCGAGGGCAAGCGCAGGAGGACTGCAAACAATGTGCCGTCCTCAGGCGATTGATCATAATTAGGTTCGTCGTACACTTATATTCAGTATATACAGCGAAGAGTTTAAAGGGAGACTCCGCCCAAAAATTTAACTCATCTTCTACTTTGCCAATAGCAACGAAATTTTGAAATGGTGTCTAGTATGTTAATATGTAGCAATAACCAACGTTTTAAGAACATAACTTCACTGTTTTTCGAGCTATGAATTTTTAATATGCTCTTATTGGTATTCCAGTAAACTAACTTTCGGTTCTCACGCCCCAGTTTGCACACGGAAGATTTTGTAGGTATATTAACAAGACAGTTCAACGGTTCTGTGCTTTCATCTTATGATTAATATTAATCACTTGCTTTTTGTGTTTATTTCAAATTTAAACGTTAAATTTTCTTTCACTAATGGTACTTAAATGTGACGATAAAATAAATTACATGTTTTATAGTTTTAATGCAAATGCAAAAATTTCATTCAGATTGGTTAATACTGATGATAAAAAGTTGGCACTGAATTATTGCAAATACATACACCCATTAAAATTTACCGGCGCAATAAGGTTTTCCCTGCTTGCTTGTATGAGGTTTCTTGTCACTTCAACACCAGGGTAGCCTTTTCTGAATAAAAACATCACACACTTCTAGAGGAGAACCAGTGCTACATATATCAGTCAGCCGCTGCAGTTCTTTCATTGTATTGAACAAGCGTTCAGTGTATTCCATAATATATATTACACAGTAAACAGCAAAGTAATTGATATCCAACGAGTGGCTGACGATTGTTTTGTCAGTTTTGCTGGAAATCATGCTACTTGTTTCTCTCTGTCTGAATTTATACCAAGTTCAGAGTAAAAGCGGATCTGTTTGAGGGGGATAGAAATCAGCAAATATCTTTGCCGTCTTTCGGTGTGCCACAGTACCTTACACAGTTTGTATTTCAAATATTTCTTAAGATTTGTAGCTAGCTGTAAACCCGGAGTTACCCGGATTTTTATTTATTTATTAAAGCCTTAAGTTAGTGGTTGTCAAGATATGTGATCAAACTGCAGCAGTCTTCAGTTCCTAGACTGACAAACTACTTTAACTTGTGCTAAGGGCAACACGCAGCCTCGGCGGAGTGGCCGAGCGCATTGAGGCGCTATGCTCCGATGCGCGCGGCCTTTCTCCAAAAAAAAATGTTCAAATGTTTGTAGAGTCTGTGGGACTTAACTACGGGGTCATCAGTCCCTAAACTTACAAACTACTTATGAACTACTTACGAATTAGGACGGCACAAATATCCATGCCCGAGGGGGGATTCGAACCCCCGACCGCAGTGGCCGTGGCCTTTCTCCGTCGGAGGTTTGAATCCTCCGTCGGGCATGGATGTTTGTGTTGTCTTCAGTATAAGGAATTTGTAAGTTTAGGGACTGAGGACCCTGCAGTTAAGTCACATAAGCTTGAACATTCGAACTTTTTTTTTTTTTTTGACAAAACACACAGCCCTGCCCGAGCCTTGAGGTAGTACTTTGCTTATCCCTTTTTTCCAAAAACATGTTTCATTTATGATAGAAGATATAACAAATAAGGCTGATCCGCATAATGTACAAAATTATAAGCAAAGAAAGGTAGTAATCAAAATACAATGATATGTAACATTCATGTAATTCACAATCTGGCAAACAATATTTCTTGTTACTTGTCCAGGATCTAGCGTCAATAAATTCTTTGGTAATCTCACCCCTGACCGAGCGACATAAAATTGTCCGTGTGAGAAGATATCAAATCCACTCCGCAGTATTTAATAGAGTGCCCTGTGATTTATTAATCATAATAAAAAGTGCAAATCTCACTGGAAACAGCAGTCTCGAAGTTAAAAGGTAGATTTGTCGGAAATATTGGCTACTCGTTGGATGTACACCAACGGGGGGGGGGGGGGGGGGGGGGGGGCGCAGCGGTGGCCGAGGGGACTGAGGCGCTCCAGTCACGGTCTGCACGGCCACTACAGTCGGGGGGTTCGAATCCCCCTCGGGCATGGATATTTGTGCCGTCCTTAGTTGTAGCTAGTTTGTAAGTTTAGGGACTGGTGACCCCGTAGTTAAGTCTCATAAGCTATACAAACATTTGAACATTTTTTTTTATTATTGGGGGGGGGGGGGGGAAGGGCACAGTGGCACGTGTCCCCCCCCTCAGACAGCCTGACAAAAAGAGAAACTCAGAATAAGAGTAATTAGCTTTAACTTACAGACAGCATGAAAGTGTGAGATTAAAATGGCAAAATCCTTGAAATTATCATTACGTAAATTGACTGTGTTATACTTCCTTTTAATTGCCTGTTGCTCCTTTCTTGTCAGTAATTCACGATAAAACTAAATAAAAGTCGTATATTGTTTTGTTATTGCTGGGGAGATAAATGAGATACTACGTACGTTTTGTTCATAGGTAAATAAAGGATTTATGTGAAAAAAAGTGAAATTCAAGACCTGCGTTCAGGATGGTGCAGTAAGGTGTTATCGGTAATCAATTTATCACTCGGGATTCTTTTCCCCAGACACTAAAAAATAGTACTGCCCAGCATTATAAAGTTTTATTTGAAGCTATACGTTTCGATTTTCCAGTTATTGGAACAAATTAGAAATTTTGATGGCATTTTTGCGCACATCAGATACAAAGTATTTTCATGCTAGTAGAAATTATTCTAGAAACAGTCAAGTGTATTTTTTGTATCGGGAAAGCTGTCTTAAAAACTCATGTTTTGCGTAGTACCTTTACAAAACACGAAGAAGAAATTGATTCAATACAACGTGACACAGGGAATCTCAAACATAGCGCGACATATTTAGTTTAGTGGCTGTTTCGTTGTTCACTGCATTGTTTGATAAAGAAACAGCTACAGTATTGTTGACGCTGGCTGGCAGGGGGCGTGTACTATCGCTGCCGGGAGACGAGGAGCAGTAAGCCGAAGGCAGCGTCGCAGTGTTGAGAACGCTACCCGTGCCAATGGCTGCAGTAACATAGCCAGCGCTCCCAAATAAATCAATGTCCTGCTACTAGTGCAGATATTTTCTGCTCCGGGCATCACCAGGTAAAATCGTCTTCAATTGTCGAATTAATATACTTCCATCTAACTACTAACGCACTACTACTTTCAACGTATTATGGCGTCATTCTCAAGATAACAAAAAATATACAATGATTTAACCACATTGAAAGTGACGACATAAAGGACAGAACTAATAGTGCATTGTTAGTACTAATAGATAGATAAATAGAAGTACTGGGTGATCAAAAAGTCAGTAAAAATTTGAAACCTTAATAAATCACGGAATGATGTAGATAGAGAGGTAAAAATTGACACACATGCTTGAAATGATATGGGGGTTTATTGGACCAAAAAAGCAAAAGTTCAAAGAAGTCCAAAAGATGACGCTTCATCTGATCAGAAAAGCAATAATTAGCATAACAAATTAAGACAAAGCAAAGACGATGTTCTTTACAGGAAATGCTCAATATGTTCACCATTATTACTCAACAATAGCTGTAATCGATGAATAATGTTGTGAACAGCACTGTAAAGCATATCCGGAGTTATTGATTGTCAAGTGTAGACAACATTTACTAGACTGACACGTTCCACATCATTATGAAATGTCGTATATATGATCTATGGTGGTGGTGGTGGTGGTGGTTGGATTTTTGAAGGGACTAAACAGCAACGGTTATCAGTCCCTTGTTCCGTTCTGAGAGATAAAACAGTGTGTTAGATGTTCCTAAGGAAATGCATTAACAGGTCAAAGAGTAAAAATCAATGGTAAGTATGAGGAAAGGATACAAGTAAAAACGAAGAAGAAAACACACCACCATTAAATCACACGATAAAAACCAGCTGCGCGAATAAAATCTAAAACACGTTCAACCATAGCAGCATCGTCTCCTAGTATAAAAGAAAGCGCAACTGGCAGATTAAAAGATTGTCGCAAGGCAACTAAAAGTGGACAATCCACCAGAATGTGGACCACTGTCAAGGGGGCGCCACAGTCACACTGTGGTGCGTCCTCCCGCCGAAGGTGGCCATGCGTCAGCCATATGTGGCCGACTCGTAGGCGACAGAGAACAACAGATTCCCTACGAGACGACCGCAGTGAGGACTTCCATGCGACCGTAGAGAGCTTCACTGCACGAAGCTTGTTGGGGTGAGCAGAGTTAGCCCACTCTTAATCCCACAGGCTACGGATCTTCCGAAGGAACTCCAGTCGGAGATCGCTCTATGGAAGACCAATAGCCAATGGACTGGAGGAAGTAGCCTGCTTAGCCAGCTGATCCACACGTTCGTTTCCAGTAATGCCGATGTGGCCTGGGGTCCAAACAAAGACCACCGAGCGACCAGACCGAACAAGCCTGGAAACAGACTCCTGTATGGATTGCACCAAAGGGTGTTTCGGGAAACATTCGGCGAGGGCTTGCAAACCACTAAGGGAGTCAGAACAGATGACCAGAGACTCCCCAGGGCACCCTCCGAGATGTTCAAGTGCCCGATAGATGGCAACCAGTTCCGCAGTGAACACGCTACTTCCACAGGGAAGTGAATGCTGTTCGGTATGCTCACCATGGACGTATGCATAGCCAGTACGGCCGTCGACCACAGAACCATCCGTGTACACGACTTCCGCGCCACAGAACGCCTCTAGAACCGCCTAAAACTGGCGACGGAGACTCAGTGGCGCTACAGAGGCTTTCGAGACATGCGTCAATTCCAGCCAAAGCTGTGGACGTGAAAATGACCAAAGAGCGATGCGGTAAGGCCAGTGAAAAGCAGGAGGGATAGGAAGGGACTCAAGAGACGACAGGACGGAACGAACACGGACCGCGATCGGAAGACCCGACCTCGGTCGTTGTCGTGGAGACGGGAGTGTAGCAGCTGGAAAAAGAAGCCTGCGATTCGGATGGTGCGCTATTGCATGAACATGGGCGGCATAGGAGGATAACAGCTGCTGCCGGCGAAATCGCAGGGGAAGGACTCCATCTTCAGCTAGTAGGCTTGCCACTGGACTTGTCCGAAAGGCCCCTGTCGCTAAACGGGCGCCACTGGGTCCAATGCCTGCAATGCAGATGGGGCTGCTGCACCATACAGAAAGCTCCCGTAATCTAAACGGGCCATTCCGTGCCAAGTGGTCTAATATCGAGAAACGTTCCCACATGACCCTCATGGATTTTGATGAAATTTTGTATGAAGATTCACACATGTTCTCAATGAACAGTGGTAAAGTTTCAGTTTCAAAAATTCAATACTTCCGGAGATACAGTCACTTGTTTAAGACCATAGCACAGCTTCCAATAGTGCGTCCTTGAATTTTCAGCAACTTTGAGATGATATATCTCTGGGAGTTTTTGCATGAAAGAAACAAAACTTGGCCATCTTATACAACTTTTAGAGCTCTTTAAAGTAAAATATTAAGAACAGGATTTCTGAGCAATTTTCATATAGAAAATTTGGGGCAAACGTGGGCGAAAAAATTGCTGGTTAAAAAAAGTGCGAACTTTAGTTTTTTATATCTCCAGAAGTAATTGTGGGATGTACATGAAACTTTGCACACCACAACTCACCAACAGAAGGTCTTAGAATATAAAGTTTCATTCTCCTAATGCTTCCCATTATTTCACAAATCTAGGGTAAAGTTGACGATTTTTCAAAAAGTGCTAAAAATGGGTATTTTTAATCAAATTTTTCAAAAAAGTGTTTTCTCCAAACTCCTTTAAACTATGCTCATTAGAAAGAGCATATTCTAAACTATCTAGAAAAGTGGATTTGGTTTTGCAATGCAAGCATATAAGGCCCTAAAAAGTAGCATAATCCTAGAGGCGCACTGGAAGTTTGAACCCATTTTTCTGGCACTCAAATTATACCTAAAATCTTTTATTATGTCTAATAAATATTTGTTAATGCCTGGGATAAGTGAAATAAGAAGTCCTGATGAATAGGATGTAGCTAAAGTCCGAATAGTAAAAGAATAAAAATAGAAACAATGTTATTTCTTAACTGTCTCCCCATCCCACATATCTCTCTCTCTCTCTCTCTCTCTCTCTCTCTCTCTCTCTCTCTCTCGCACACTCACACTCACACACACACACACACACACACACACACACACACACACACACACACACACAAACTGAATTTAATTCATAAAATTTATTTCCATAATCATTATCTAATTATTAGTAGCCTGTTTAATGAACAAACACTAGCTTACTGATGGAAAAGAAATGTATAAATGAGTTGCTATGGTTTAACCACTGCTAGTTTCATTTCACCTGAGAAAACCAGCATCCCCAACCCCACAGGGGCAACAACAGCCACGGGTGGGTTCCTTTACCACAGGATATCCCAAGCGTGATAAGCATTTCTTTGCACAGGTTCCCAAGCCTGATAATAAAATTATTGAAGTGTCCTGGGTAAAATTAGAAGCCACTCATAGTTTGCTTAGTTTCCTCTAACCTATTTCAATTTTTGATAGGGTATGGTGGTTCAATTTCAATCATTTCGGACAAATGTAATTGTAACTGCAAACATATTGAGAAAAGAAATAATTTCAACTATGGCACTTGTTCTTGAATGTTTAATGAATATGTAACACAAATATTAGACAATTACATATGTTGGTATGAACACAAAAAAAGGTTACAGAATTGAGAAAAATCGATAGAAAATGTACCACACTAGGTATGATTATGATCACTTCCTCGTACAATTTTAATCACTGACTTTTTCCACATAAAAAGCACTTTTTCCCTTCGGGCACCAGTGCATACTTCACTGTACCAAACGTTGCACAATAACGAGTTTACAAGCACGTGGAAACTAGAACATTTATAAGAGCACGTTCGACGAAGTAGCTACAAGTACATCTTTACAGGAAAAAAATTTATGTCTCCTTAACACAGAGTGTTGTATTCTTGAAAAAGACAGGAGGAGCTGTAGAAACCTGCTACACTGCAACGCCACACAAAGGCAAGTGCTAGCAACAATATGAGACTGAAAACTTATGTTGATCGGAATGGTACCTATATCGAATTTGTACCACCTTACCCTATGCTACAGTAATTTTCTGATGAATATCAAGAGGAATGGTGTATTGTCAGACAGACAAATTTACTGTAGGAGCTGGAATAACTGCACCTTAAAGGCCTTAAATGTTACCTGAAAAACAAAGAGCTTGTTGTCCTAATGGATTTTTTTGAAAATTATTCTTTTATTATTCAGGATGTTGTGCAAAGCTTCCACTGGAAAGCAACAATTCATCCATTTGTTATCTACTTTCATCAAAATGAGAAAGTGGAATCTTTAAGTTTCTGCATTATCAGTTCTTGTTTGTGGCATGACACAGGTACAGTTAACGTTTTTGTCAAGGAGCTCATCAAATATATATAAAAGCACAGTTTGCACAGATATCTCACATGCATAATTTCAGTGATGGCTCCAGTGCTCAAACTTACTCACCTAGACCTGTTTCATTTCTTCTCTGAAAACATTAATCAAATCATATTTGTTTTCCTCAGTAAAGATGAAATGGGGGGGGGGGGGGGGGGGGGAATTGTCACAAGAAGTGAGGTTTAAACTTGGACAAACTGTAACAGGCACTAGAGAAAATCGTCACTTTTTACCTATTGATGAAACAATAATTCAGGCCAGCAGAGTTTCAAACGATTGATCATCTTTTCTAGCTACAATGGGTCAGAGAACTAAAGAAGGCATATTAATGTCTGCTCTCCAACCTGGACAATATGTTGCATGAATCTAAGAAACTTTTTGCTGGATTGGGAATATCTGTGAGACTTCCACTGAGCAAAGGGGTGCATTAATAAACTTTATGCACCCTCATGGTCCAGCAGATTCATTGTATTGACCACCAATGAGTGACAAATGCTGGGTTCCATCACATCACATTATTGCAGTTATTCCAGCTCTGTCAGTAAATTCGTCTGTGTTGACATTCATCAGGCTTGGAAACCTGTGTAAAGAAACTCACCCATAGCTGTTGATGCTCGAGCGTAGCCCCTATGGTGATGGAGATACTGGTTTCCTCAGGTGAAATGAATCTAGCAGTGGTTAAACCACAACAACTCATTTATATACTTATTTTCCTTCAGTAAGCTGGTGGTGTTCATTAAAAATGCTAATAATAATTAGATAATGATTGTGCAAATAAATTTTACAATTTACATTCATTCTAAATTATAATTTTGTGAGTGTGTTTGTGTGTGAGAGAGAGAGAGAGAGAGAGAGAGAGAGAGAGAGAGAGAGAGAGAGAGAGGTGGGATGGGGGGACAGTTAAGAAATAACATTGTTTCTATTTTTATTCTTTTACTATTCGGACTTTAGCTACATCCTATTCATCAGGACTTCTTATTTCACTTATCCCAGGCATTAACAAATATTTATTAGACATAATAAAAGATTTTAGGTATAATTTGAGTGCCAGAAAAATGGGTTCAAACTTCCAGTGCGCCTCTAGGATTATGCTACTTTTTAGGGCCTTATATGCTTGCATTGCAAAACCAAATCCACTTTTCTAGATAGTTTAGAATATGCTCTTTCTAATGAGCATAGTTTAAAGGAGTTTGGAGAAAACACTTTTTTGAAAAATTTGATTAAAAATACCCATTTTTAGCACTTTTTGAAAAATCGTCAACTTTACCCTAGATTTGTGAAATAATGGGAAGCATTAGGAGAATGAAACTTTATATTCTAAGACCTTCTGTTGGTGAGTTGTGGTGTGCAAAGTTTCATGTACATCCCACAATTACTTCTGGAGATATAAAAAACTAAAGTTCGCACTTTTTTTAACCAGCAATTTTTTCGCCCACGTTTGCCCCAAATTTTCTATATGAAAATTGCTCAGAAATCCTGTTCTTAATATTTTACTTTAAAGAGCTCTAAAAGTTGTATAAGATGGCCAAGTTTTGTTTCTTTCATGCAAAAACTCCCAGAGATATATCATCTCAAAGTTGCTGAAAATTCAAGGACGCACTATTGGAAGCTGTGCTGTGGTCTTAAACAAGTGACTGTATCTCCGGAAGTATTGAATTTTTGAAACTGAAACTTTACCACTGTTCATTGAGAACATGTGTGAATGTTCATACAAAATTTCATCAAAATCCATGAGGGTCATGTGGGAGCCTCTAGACCACTTGGCATGGAATGACCCAAACGCGATTGAATCAGCACCCTGTAGAGCTGCAAAAGACTCGTACGAGCGGCTCCCCAACTAGTGTGGCTGAGGCAGCGTAGGATATTGAGGTACCGCACACACTTCTGCTTGAGCTGGTGAAGATGGGGCACCCAAGTGAGCCGGCTGTCGAAGAGCATGCCAAGAAATCGGTGAGTCTCTTCAACACGAAGAAGTTCATCATATAAATATAGCTCTGGGTCCAAATGGACAGCTCGACGGCGGCAGAAGTGCATAACACGGGTTTTCGATGGAGAAAACTGGAATCCATGGGTTGAAGCCCACGACTGTGCCTTTCGAATAGCTCCCTGTAGACGCCTTTCAGCTACCCCAATGCTAGCTGAGCTGAAGTATAAGCAGAAGTCATCGGCGAATAAGGAGGAAGAAACCGATGACCCCACTGCCTCAGCAAGTCCATTGATGGCAATTAAAAAGAGGGGTACACTAAGGACAGAGCCCTGTGGGACACCGTTCTCCTAGACGCGAGAGGAGCTGAGGGAAGTACCAACCCGTACTCGAAAAGACCGGAAAGAAAGAAAGTTCTGAATAAAAAGTGGGAGCGGACCTCTCAATCCCCAACCGTGCAGTGTAGTCAGAATGTGGTGGCGCCAAGTGGTATCGTAGGCCTATCTGAGGTCAAAAAAGACGGCAACAAGATGCTCACGCCTGCTAAATGCCGTACGAATGGCGGACTCCAGTATCACTAAGTTGTCAACAGTGGAGCGGCCGTGGCGGAAACCCCCTTGACGTGGGGACAACAGACCCTGATGTTCAAGAATCCACATAAGCCGCCGGCTCACCATACGTTCGAATAGCTTGCACAGAACGTTGGTGAGGCTGATTGGACAGTAACTATCAGCCACCTGTGGATCAGCACCAGGTTTGACCACCAGAATAATGATGCTTTCTCGCCACTGTGACAGGAAAGCCCCCTCCACCCATAAACGGTTAAACAGGGCGAGAAGCTGGTGTTTAAACTCCACGGAAAGGTGCCGGATGAACTGGCTGTGGATTCTGTCCGGTCCTGGAGAGGTATCGGGGCATGCAGCAAGGGCAGTTTGGAATTCCTATTCACTGAAAGCGGAGTTGTACAATTCGGCTCGACGCGTGTGAAAGGACAGCCGTCGCTGTTCAACACGCTCTTTCAGTGCACGGTAGTCCGCACTGTGATCACATGTTGCAGAGGTGCGAGCATAATGCTCGGCCATGTGTTCTGCGATGGAAGTCGGGTCGGTGCATAGGGTACCCTGGAGGCGTAGGCTGGGAATCGCTGCCGGTGGACGGTACCCAAATAGGTGCCTAACCTGGGATCACACCCGAGATGAGGCGCGACGGCCGATGCTGGCGACATACGTCTCCCAACAGTCCCGTTTACCCTGCCGGATGAGCTGTCGAGCCCGGGCCCGGAGCCGTTTAAAAGCTATAAGGTTTTCTACAGTGGGGTGTCAACGATGGCGCTGGAACGCCCGACGACGATCCCGGATGGTCTCAGCGATTTCCGGCGTCCACCAGGGCACAGACTTACGCCGTAGGGAGCCAGACGTGGTAGGAATGGTTGCCTCAGCAGCTGAAACTATCGAACTGGTGACCTGGTGAACCGCAATGTCCAAGTCGGCCGGCAGTGGAACGGGAACCGTAGCAGCTGAGGTGAAGTGGTTCCAATCAACTCGACTGAGAGACCATCGAGATGGGCAGCCTGCGGGTTGAAAATCAAGGAGCGTCAAGAGAACAGGAAAATGGTCGCTGTTGCAAAGGTCATCAGGGACCCTTCACTGGAAGTGCGGGAGCAGGCTCGGGGTAGAAACAGAGAGATCAATCGTGGAATACGTGCCTCGCGCCATGCAAAAATGCGTGGGTGCACCAGTGTTTAGCAGGCTGTGATAAAAGCGTCTATGTGCCTACCGCGGCCTGTTGTCTGCGCTCCACCCCACAAGTGATGGTGGGCATTTAAGTCCCCCAGAAGCAGAAATGGAGGGGGAAGTTGTGCCACCAGGGCAGCAAGATCAGTGAACGATACCATCTCGTCTGGAGGAAGGTAAAGAGAACAGATCATCAGTTCTTGCGTAGTACGGATGCGAACAGCCACCGTCTCAAGAGTCGTGTGGAGAGGCACAGCGGCACTGGGGACAGTGGCAAGGACATAGATGCATACACCTCCAGAGACCCTGTCATACATGGTACGGTTTTTGTAATATCCCCGATAGCCACGAAGGGCTGGGGTCCTTTAAGCAGGAAACCAGGTTTCCTGCAGGGCTACACAAAATGCTGGGAAGCGGCACAACAATTGCTGCAATTCTGGCAGATGGCGGAAAAAACCGCCATAGTTCCATTGGAGGATCATAGAGCCTCCTGGTCGCTGGGACATACTGATTTCGACGGCGCAGGAGGGTTCACAGTTTCTCCTTCTGTTACCGATTTTTGATGCAGGTCCTCAACGTCCATAACTTCCAAAGACTCGGTAATAGCCAAGTCTTTTTGGGACGCGAGGATCTCTATTTCGTCCTCAGATGAAGAGGAATGTTTTGGTGGCACGGTAGCCACCAGAGAATCCTTGGATTTACTCTTACTTCTGTGTTTTTTTCTTCTCATGAGGTTCCTTAGGCTTCTCATGCCGGGAGGGCTTTGCGGACTCTTCCTCAGAAACTGAGGAAGCCTGCGAGGCCCTGCAAGCAGCAGTAGGTGGCTCCTTCAGCCACCTACTGATATCTACAGGAGATGCCTTTGAAGGAAGGGATCCAAGGGAGCCGTTCCTCGCAAGAGGAGCTAGAGATGGCTGTTGTGTGTCTGGCTCAGGGGTGGGGACTGAGGGCCCCACAGGCGGAGATGTTGGTGCTCCCAAAGTAGGGACTTTGGGGGCAATGGAGGATGAGGTACCCCCAAACACCATGGGGGCAGATGTGGGCGGTTTGGGCGAAGGGCCCACTGTGGAAGACGAGGCAGTGGAGAGCGGTACCAGAGATGGCAGAGGCAGTTGTGATGTAACTGTGGCATAAGATGTCTTCATGCTCACAGGATGGAGCTTGGCATACTTTTTCTTGGCCTCTGAGTATGATAACCGGTCCAGGGTCTTATATTTCATAATTTTACGTTCTTTATGAAGAACCGTGCAGTCTGGCGAACAAGGAGAGTAATGCTGCTTGCAGTTAACACATACTGGAGGAGGGACACAAGGGGCTTCCGGATGTGAGGCACGTCCGCACTCCCGACATGTAGGGTTACCATCACATCAGGAGGACATGTGCCCAAACCTCAAGCATTTGAAGCAACACTTAGGGGGAGGAACGTAGGGTCTGACGTCACACCGGTATATCATTATCTTGACTGTCTCTGGCAACGAATTGCCTTCGAAAGCCAAGGTGAACGCACCGGTGGCTACCCTATTGGCCTTCGGACAATGAAATGAACTCCTTGCCTCTCAAGGTTCTGCCGTAACTCGTCGTCAGACTGCAATAGAAGGTCCTTGTGAAATATAAGTCCCTGTACCATGTTCAAGCTCTTGTGGGGAGTAATGCTAACGGGGACGTCACCCAGCCTGTCACAGGCAAGCAGTGCCCGTGACTGGGCTGGGGACGATGTCGTTATGAGTACAGTCCCAGATCTCATTTTAGACATGCCATCTACTTCCCCAAACTTATCCCCAAAAACAGAGGCTTCGTAGTCGTAAACGATTCGCCGTCTGTCCTAGTGCATACCAGATAACGGGGGGCATAAGCCTCACCTTGCTGATGAGCCCTGCGTTCTTCCCATGGTGTGGCCATGGAAGGAAACGCTTGGGGGTCATATGTCTCGGCATTAAATTCAGTTCGCCCACGCTTAGAGACGCTGGTTTTGCGTCTGGCAACGCCATTTTTTGCTCGTTTCATTCTCGTCCCACGAGCAGCTAGGGAACTAAACGTCCACCCAGGCAGAGGCCCGCTTGCCTTGGTAAGCCTTATACAACTGAGGGGCGGCAGGGTCCTCAGAGGTTGCTCGCTAGCGACTGTTCAACCTCAACAGCCATGCATCTCCTCGGCACGTAGCACACCTTGAGATTGAGTTTTTTTTTTACAGAGGTTTGTACCGTCCTCGCGACCCGGGCGATTAAGCCAAGATCCCCGGGCTCTGAAATGTACAACGTTCCACCGTCGCGCCGAACGATGGTCATTGAAGCACGAACAGCGCTTACGGTGTAGCGGACTGTTGGCGCGACACAGCCCACAGCTCAGGACCCCGGGTTCGCCAAGCCCGTACTCAGCAAATTAATGCTGAGCCCCTGAGGGGTATGATCTATGGAACAAGTATTAATCTAATCTATGGTGAGGAATTTGCGTCTGATGTTCTCTTTTAGCATCCCTAGAGATGTCGGTCGATCACGATACACTTGCTACTTCAGGTAACCCCAAAGCCAATAATCGCAGGTACTGAGGTCTGGGAACCTGGGAGGCCAAGCATGACTAAAGTGGCGGCTGAGCACACAATCATCACCAAAGGACGCGCGCAAGAGATCTTTCACGCGTCTAGCAATATGGGGTGGAGCGCCATCCAACATAAAACCATGTCATTCCAAGCATGTGTGTCAATGTTTACCTCTATCTACATTATTCCGTGATTTATTAAGTTTTCAAATTTATACTGACTTTTTGATCACCCAGTATACTAAAAAGATTTTTCTAAGAAGCGACTATGGCTTTCGAGCACCATTTGGGTGTTTCCTATATCAGTTATGATTGTGTGATAATGACTGTATTAAAATTTATTTCTAATATGCAATAGGCTCACAACGCATTTTAGGACATGTTCACCCTCCTCAGCCTTGTGCCCCTACCCCTCCCCTGAAAACAATTCTGTATCCGCCACTGATGTACACAATTTCATTCTCTTCCTTTTACCTCTATAGAAGACCATTGCTTTCGCCTGTAGCCACGTGCGCTTAACAGTACAGTCAGCTTTCAAACATTTTCTTAGTTTGACAGGAATACAGTCCAGTGTCTTAGTACTAAATAAGAAGTGGATTAAAACGTGATGCATGATGAGACATTTATTGAATTATGTGTTGTACAATTCTATAATTGACCAGGTATATATCCATTTGTAAAATCTGTTGCGAGTATTGTTAGTAGTTAAGAAGTAATATATTGATACCTGATGCATGATAGGGTGGTTTTCCATGAACGTTACTGTTTATGTCTTCATATCTTATGAACTATGTGTCGTAGTATAATACAATTTCGAAGGCACAATCATTGCATGTGTGTATAATTTCTGCAAAATTTCCTCCGAGTACGATAGGGATTATAGAAATTATAAAATGTAACGTCATACCGAATGCCATAGTTTTACTGCATGATAGCGGTAAAGTTTTAAGCGAGAGAAAGTTTAATAAAGGTTTGAAATTATTTTTGAAGTTGGTTGCAAGTCGCTAATATCTCATTCTTATATAGTGTATTGGAACTTCTGTTGTTCGTAACGTATCTCCTCAGTCATGTGTCTTATGTGGTTCTTACCCATACAGCACTTGTTACCTCACGGTAAGGAATGTATATACTAAATTTGGTTGACATCGGTCCATGCCCCCCCTCGAGCATGGATATTTGTGCCGTCCTTAGTCTTAGCTAGTCCATAAGTAGTTTGTAAGCTTAGGGACTGATGACCCCGTAATTAAGTCCCATAAGTGCTACAAACATGCCAGGCGCCGTGGCTCAGCGCGCCTGGTCAGAGGGCTCAACGCTCTCTGTAATAAAAAAGCTGAGCCATCAACAGACCAAACATAAACGAACACAAACGATCAGCGTCCGCAACGAAGAGAACTACCCATAGAGGGAAAAAAAACCATTGTACACTGACAACGATATCATGAAAGTAAGTCATATAAAGAATGCTTTGGTTGTCCACAGAGTCAAAAAGAGAAAATTTGACAGAGAAAAACGCAATGTAAACTCCCTTAAGCCTAAAGAAATTGGAATGAGGAAGGAAAAACCTCTAAGCATGTTATGAAGAGACACTTTGACCAGGAGACTCAGCTGTTTTTTTTTTTTTTTTTTTTTGTGGTTTTAGGGCGCACAACTTCTACGGTCATTAGCGCCCAGACAAGAACAAAGATTCGCTAGATCTCAAAAAATTGGCAACTGCCAGTTAGAACATTCAAGAAAAGGTTAAAAACGAAAGATAAGACAATTAAAAGGGTTAAATATCCTTCGATAAGTTGCCAAGTTGATAAAACGCCGAACTCGAGCAGCTGCTCGTGTGTCATCAACTAAAATTTCCTCCAGAGTAGGCGGAAAGTGAAGGGCTACACGGAGATGATTAAAATTAACGCAAGACAATAAAACGTGTCGCACCGTCAGCAATTCACCGCAGGAGCACAGCGGTGCAGGATCGGCGGTTAGCAAATGACGGTGGCTGAAACGGCAGTGAGCGATCCGCAACCGGGCCAGGATGACCTCCTTCAAAATCAAAGTTCAAATGTTTGTAGATCTATCGGACCAAACTGCGTGGTCATCAGTCCGTAACTTACAAACTACTTAACCCTAGGTAAACTAACCTACGGACAAACACACACATCCATGCCCCAGGGAGGACTCGAACCTCCACGGCAAGCAACCGCGCGCTCCGCAGCGAGACGCTTTAGACCGCTCGGCTACTCCACCGCGGCTGACCTCCTTCCGCCGAGAGGGGCGTGAGGAGGTCCTCCAAGCGGTCGGGATCGGTTTTACGGTTCGCAATTTATTGTTGTACAGTGAAAGCCACGCACTGTGCCATGACGACACGATACTCCGGCGAAGAGCCCATTGAACATCATCCGATGGGATGCAAAAGGTAGCCATGCGAGGCAAAAGAGCTGCGGCATTGGCTGCTATGTCCGCGGTCACATTCCCGGGCACACCCACGTGGCCAGGGACCCACAGGAAAGAAACGTGACAGTTATCTGCTAGCAACTGGAGGGAGCGTTGGATCCGATACACGAGAGGATGGTTCGAGAAAGGGTCCTCAAGACTCTGCAGGGCACTAAGGGAGTCCGAACATATGGCATAGAAAGGTTGGCGGTGGCGGCAGGTGTACAAAACAGCCTGGTGGAGGGCAAAAAGCTCAGCCGTGAAGTTAGAGCACCGGTCAGGGAGCTTGTATTGGAAACGGTTGTCACCGACGACGAAGGCAGATTCGACACCGGCAGTGCTCTTCGAACCATCAGTGTAAATAAATATGGCATTATCGAACCGCGAACGGAGTTCGACAAGCCTCGAGCGGTATACCAAACCCGGAGTGCTCTCCTTGGGGAGCGAACTAAATTCAAGGTGAGTGTGAACCTGGGCCTGATGCCACGGTGGCAATGGGCTGTCGCTCAACCGAAAGGTGGAAGGAAGGGTAAAATCGAGCCGCTGTAGCAGGCGGCGAAACCGAACTCCAGGTGGAAGTAAGGCAATCGCAGACAACTGATATTGGCGATCGAGTGAGTCGTCAAAAAATAATCGGTAAGATGGATGGTTGGGCATCGACCGCAGGCGGCATGCGTACCGACACAAGAGTATGTCACGCCGAGTGGTCAAGGGTAATACAGCAGCCTCGGCATACAGACTTTCAACAGGGCTGGTATAAAATGCACCGGTCGCCAGACGTAATCCCCGATGGTGAATCGAGTTGAGACGGCGGAGAATCGACGGCCGTGCAGAAGAGTAGACAAGACTTCCGTAGTCGAGCTTCGACTGAACAATGGCCTGGTAAAGGTGAAGCAGGACGGTACGATCCGCTCCCCATGACGTGCCACTGAGGACACGAAGGACATTAAGGGATCGGGCACAACGGGCAGCCAGGTAGGACACGTGTGTGGACCAGCAAAGTTTCCGATCCAACATTAGCCCCAAGAATTTAGTAGTCTCCACGAAAGGGAGAGAATCGGAAGCCGTTTGCGATGCTCCAGGAATATAGACGGTCAAGACAACGTTGAAGACAACGCTCCAAGAGACACGTCCGCTGGGATCCGGAAATGTCGGGTGAAAGGCAATCTACGATCGGATTGATTGCAATGGCAAAGAGAGCCACACTCAAGACGGAGACCTGCGGTACCCCATTTTCCTGGCAAAAGGTATCTGACAAAACAGAGCCCACTCGTACCCGGAACTTGCTATCCGCAAAAACGCTTTAATGAAAAGAGAGAGGCGGCCCCGAAGGCCCCATGTGTGCAATGTGCGGAGAATGCCCGCTCTCCAACAGGTATCGTATGCCTTCTCCAAGTCGAAGAACACTGCTACTGTTTGACGCTTCTTTAGAAAGTTATTCATAATGAAGGTCGACAACGTAACGAGGTGATCAGCAGCAGAGTGGTGTCGACGAAAACCGCATTGGACATTTGTTAGGAGGCGGCGAGATTCGAGGTGCCAGACCAACCGAGCGTTAACCATGCGTTCCATCACCTTACAGACGCAGCTCGTCAGAGAAATGGGGCGATAACTGGAAGGAAGATGTTTGTCCTTCCCTCGTTTGGGGATGGGGACAACAATGGCTTCATGCCAACTTGTGGGAACATGACCTTCAGTCCATATACGATTGTAGGTACTAAGAAGAAAGCATTTGCCCGCAGGAGAGAGGTTCTTCAGCATCTCAATATGAATGGAATCGGGCCCGGGAGCAGAAGATCAGGACAGGGCGAGAGCACGGTCTAGCTCCTGCATGGTGAAGGCGACATTATAATTTTCACGATTAAAAGAGTGGAAAGAAGGCGGCCGTGCCTCCTCTACCTGTTTGCGAGGGAGAAAGGCAGGGTGGTAATGGGCAGAGCTCGAAACCTCCGCAAAGAAACGGCCCAATGCGTTGGAAACAGCAGCGGGGTCCACGAGGACTGCGTTCTCCACGGTCAGGCCAGGAATTGGGGAGTGGACCTTGATGACGAATGAACGGCGTAGGCCACCCCAAACAACCGTGGAGGGAGTATAACGGTTAAAAAAACTAGTAAAAGCAGTCCGGCAAGCTTTCTTGCTGTCGTTTATGATACGACGACATTGCGCTCTCATACGTTTATAATTGATGCAATTCTCCAAAGTTGGGTGGCGGCGGAAGGTGCGTAAAGCACGGCGCCGGGCTCTAAGCGCGTCGCGGCAGGCTGCAGTCCACCAAGGGACCTGGACACGACGTGGAGAAGAGGATGTGCGAGGTATGGAACGTTCAGCAGCGGTGAAAATAACCTCTGTGAGGTAGTCGACCTGACTGTCACAGTTGGGAAAATTCTGATCGTGAAAAACTAGCCATGGAAGAATAAAGCCCCCAGTCGGCTTTAGAAATATTCCAACTGGTGGGACGAGGAGATGGGGAATGATGCAGGAAGTGGATGATACAAGGGAAATGGTCACTTGAGTACGTGTCAGAAAGTGCATACCACTCAAAACGACCGGCAAGCTGAGGAGTGCATATTGCGAGGTCTATATGGGAATAAGTGTGTGTTGTGTCTGAAAGGAAGGTCGGTGCACCGGTGTTGAGGCAGACAAGATTAAGGTGTTGGAGAATGTCCACCAAAAGGGAGCCTCTCGGACAAGGTGCCGGAGAGCCCCATAGGGGGTGGTGGGCATTAAAGTCGCCTACCAACACGAAAGGTGAAGGGAGCTGGTCAACAAGGTGTAGCACATCTGCCCTAGTAAGGGCAGATGACAATGGCGAATAGATATTACAGAGGGAAAAGGTAAATGTGGATAGAGTGATGCGGACGGCAACTGCCTGTAGGTGAGTATGCAATGAAATGGGATGGTAATAGACGTCGTCTCTAAGGAGCATCAGAACTCCTCCATGGGCTGGGATACCTTCCACGAGTGGCAGGTCGAGACTCTGTAATAAACATTCGTAGCTGTGGCGAAATAGCGTTCGCACTAAGGCGCCTTGCGATGCGCGCGGCCGATCCACGTCGGAGGTTCAAAAACAAATATTTGTAAATCTATCGGACTCAAATGCTCTGTTATTTCTCCGTAGTTTACAAACTAAAAGGAAGGTAAACTAACCTAAAGACAATACAAACACCATTTTTTTTTTGTGCTTTTAGGGCGCAGAACTACTAAGGTCATTAGCGCCCGAATCAAAACTGGGATATACCAAAGGATAATAAGACTATATATAAACAGCTAAAAAACATAGAATAAAAAACAAAGCGAAGAGCTAAATGTTCCTTGACAAATTGATCAAATTAATAAAATCTAATACTCGAGCAACAGCCCGCACGTCGTCAGCTAAAATTGCTTCCAATGTGTCCGGCAGATGTAGTGCAAGCCGAACAGGAGTAAAATTGGAACACGGCAATAAAACATGGCGCACCGACAGCGGGTGGCCACAGGAACATAACGGCGCGGGGTCACCAGTGAGCAAGTGGCGGTGGATGAACCGGCAATGTCCGATCCGCAACCGGCCAAGATGATCTCGTCGCGAGCGGCGTGAGGTGGTCATCCAAGCCACCGGGTGCGGTTTAATGGTCCGGAGCTTATTTGTAAGTGAAGACCACACATTATGCCACAAACACCAATGCCCCAGGGGGGACTAACACCCGACGGCGAACAGCAGCGCGCGCCGCAGCACGGAGCCCCAGTGCGCACAGCTAATCCGCCATGGCGTCGGAGGTTCGAGTCCTCCCTCGGGCGTGACAACGGCATTTGAACATTTGAAACATTCAGAAAAAGGAAAGAAGAGGAAGACCACCTCCTCGCCCGTTGAAATTGAGTGACCACTAAATTCCATTCTGGCCAGGAGGAAACCCAATTTCTAAAGAAAACTTGCAGACTTTTACATCCCTTCTGCCGTTGATCCCGAATGATGCAAGAAAATGTACCGGTCGCTGCAAAGTGATACCAAGTTGTTAAATCGGCCAAGAAGACTAGGAGCTACAACACGACTGAGACCAACACCACCTAGAAGACAAGGCTCTACAACAGGCCGTGCCTACGTCACACTTAGAGGCCGCGGCCGCCACCTCACTGGCTGTTGGCTGGGGCACGCCCACCGCCGCGCAGCGGCCGGCCAGTCAGAATTTACCAGAAATTAGAAGAACAGTTAACATGAGAAACAAGTAGAATTTACAAGTGAACATAAGAAAGATGTAGAACCTTCTGGAATTGTTAATTACAAAGAAATAAATTTTCTGCCGGTGGGCGCAATTGAACCGGCGACCTTCTGCACCGGAGCCCATGACGCTATCCCCTGCGCCACGCCGGCAGTTAGTGTTCCTCGTCTCTCGCGGCAATATCATAAAATAAGTAAAACATGCTATACCTGCTCTATGGTAGACAGGTTCTTGTATGTACCGTTGTCTGGTCAGTAAAAGTAATTGCGATACTTCCAAGAATGCTTGCAATCGAGGTAGCTTGGACTGAAATGATTATATATAGCGTACAACTCAATTGATTGTTTTTGAACCCGTCCTCACATACTAAAAAAAAAACTTCTCGTTTAACCTATACCTAACTTAACTTTCACTTAAAATGATCACCATTTTGTACTGGTCATAAAACAAAACATGTTTGACTACTGTGATGTATTAATAATATGTCACTTATGTCCGTAATACGACAATTATCTAAAAATCTCTTATATATGGAAAATCAATTACAATCACACTAACGCCGCACCGATATCCTCGAATAAACTTCAAAATTGACGCCAAATTTACTCGTCATAAAACATGCAATGTCATTGGCCGTGGCAACGCGACTCCTGATTGGCTGCTCTGCTGTTCCCAATCTAGCGAGCGCAACGGCTAGCCGCTGCCGCATAAACTGCACTTTAACCGGATTATTATTATCATTAATAATAATGTTGTGAAAGGTTTTTTTCCCTAGACCTCTCATAGGCACTAAATAGCCATCAATGTATCTACATTTAGCCATACAGAATTACTACTTTTGACACTAGCTTCATTGTTTGTGGACTTTTACAAACAAATGGTGATAGCTGAACTGAAACGTATACAGGATACTTAAAAAATACTTTTACAAATACCAAGGACAGATACAAGTATGTCAAAAAATAAATTTTGTAATTATTAATGAAATAGGCCTATCACGTTCAGCAGCGTTTTAGGTACCACCCACCAGCCAGCTTATGAAGCACACATTCAATATTTTGTATTGCCGATGGCATTGTGTTGCCAGGGAGCCTGTTTTATGTTAGTCTCATCTGCGTTCAACATGCCAGTTGTGTACATCAGGTTTGTGACTTTTGTTAAATATTTCCTGTATCATGACATCTTAACACACTTCAAACAATGAAAAATGCTACAATGCATTAAGTTATTTATGAAAGCCTACCTACACACAAAATGAGTAGTACACTTTCCAGAAATACCCATCTTTCATAATTATCTATCAACTCTTCCTAACTGGCAGGTGAGCCGGCAAAAAGCAGGACATTTGAGGAGAAGTACTGCTTTCAGGAACAAAGGAAGATAAAAAACTGAAGCTTTGTGTATTGGAGTCTACCACAGTGTGAATCCGGTTGACTTGGCTAACATTTTAAGATGTGCTGTAGTGTTGGACAATACGAGTAATTGTGCTCTTAGCAATTACATAACCGAGTTACAGTTTTTAATCATAATGAGTTTTAAAATACATAGTCCTATCACTAAAAGAAAGGAGATGCCTAGACAAAGAATCTGTTATGATGTCAAGAATCATACTGAGAAAGTAGAACTGTCCCACTACAAGAACAATCACTTGATAGCTTCGACAAGGTACTTCAATTTTTTTTTTACAAATATTTAGTTGTTATATTCTGCTTGGATCATCCATGAAAAACGGAGAGAACACGCATAGAAAATTGCAATGGAACTGTCCGAAAGAATCATATTTTCTCATCTTTTTGAATCAAGTGGTAGAAGCAAAACTGAATAGGTACCAGAAGGTGTTTAAAACCTATTATAAATGTATAGATAAAAGGCATAGGTGACCAAGAGAAAGAAGTTTCGGCCATTAGAAAAGAAAAGGGTGAATGGCTGTACAGTAAGAAGACAAGGATAGGACTACTTTCTTTGTTACACAACTGGGAAATCTCTTCAATTCCAGAATCATACATCAAGAATAATACCCTTGCTACATATTCCAACAACAAAAACAAATTCCTCAATATCACAATCCAACAAAGTTTGATAGCTGAAGTAAACAATCCACTGGGAGAAAAATTGCATCCCAATTAGTAATAGGTTCACTCGCTAGCACGGTGGTAAGGTGCCAGACTACGAATCCAAAGGTCGCAGTTTAAATCCATACTAAGTACTAGGATTTATATCTGTTACTGTCCACTCCTTTCACCTCTGGCAATGTAGCTAATGTGAAAAATGTTGAGTAGCACCGTAGTACGGAACCCACGTTAAATAATAGTTCCCCTATAACTGACTGGGTAACTCAGGTCGGAGGAAGGCAACAGCCTACCACCTTCAAACAGGATCGTGTCTAGTACACCACTGTGGTGAGACTTACAAACTACTTAAACTAACCTAAGGACAACACACACATCCTTCCTGAGGGGGGATTCTAACCCCTGACACGGGAGGCCGTGCGATCCCTAACACGGTGCTCCAGACTGCTCGGCTAATCACCTGTGGCCGAACTCTAGTATTTACACATATACCGTGACTGAAGCTGTGTAAAAACTCAAAGGAGGACTTAATAAAACTGGAAACTTAGAAATCTGGTTGCTGCATTTTGATTGTAAATGTACTAACAATGAAGAATACTGTGTGTTGGTGTTGAAGAATGAACAAACAGAAGCTGGAAGCACTACATCTACCAAATGAAAATGTGGAGACGTATTGAAGGAACAGGAGCAGCCTTTGAAAAATGGATGAGTACACATGAAGGAAGAATGGTAGGCCTACTTTTATTCAGTTACAGAAACTGTTTGCTCAAAAGAACTGGAAGAACCAAAACTTATTGGCTGACAATGCCATGTTCTTGATTGTGTAATAATGTATGGCCAATTTAGAGGAAATAACACATCATGCAATAGCAAGTATCTATTCTTTTCAGAATTTGGTATGAAATGTGAGCAGCTCATGAGGCATTTTCAGAATGATTAAACAGAGATTACCAGAGCAGTGTCCGATTAAATTTGTTTCATTTTAGTAGAGTTTTCCACTATTTTGCAGACAATGGAAGGTTTCCTGGAGTGACATTTCAGAAATACTCAAGTAAAGCAAAATGGAACTCCCATCCAATTCTAGCTCTCCTTGCATTTCTCTTATTCTATAAAGAAGAGACTCCCTACTGGTACACAAATTTATCAATTCATCTTTTACTGATGGATGAACCATTGATTTACTGATCAAATGTACAATGCACATGATTATTAGAGGCTATGCAGCAGGTGTCTTCAAGATCTTAACATCTATTGTAAAATGAAGGAGAAATTTAGAGAGTCTGGCTAACCCAATAGTGTTATTTTATAAGGTTACATTTATGGTGGGGACTATTTGCACTTTTAATGTATCAGTGGTGAATTTGGGCCTGTTTGTAATTTGTATAAAGTTATGTGAAAATTGATTTTCTTTTCTGGTTGTGGATGACCTTTGCCCTAAAAGTATAACAAATGAAAAGGCCAGCCTCTTTCATTAGCCTTTAACAAAAAGTCATCAATTTACAAGGCATAAACTTTGGATTAGCAAGAAGTCTTAGCCCTGGAGTATATATAGGCCTACTATTATGAATTATCTCGAACAGAACGATCTATTGACCCAAGGTCAACACAGATTTAGAAAATATCGTTCATGTAAAACACAACTAGCTCTTTATTCACACAAAGTGATGGGTGCTATCGACAAAGGTTCGCAAATCGATTCCGTATTTCTCGATTTCCAGAAAGCTTTTGACACCGTACCTCACAAACGGCTTTTAATCAAATTGTGTGGTTATGGTATATCGCCACAAATTTGCGATTGGATAGGGGATTTCTTGTCAGAGAGGACACAGTTCGTAGTAATTGATGGTAAGGCATCGACTAAAACTGAGGTTATATCGGGCGTTCCACAGGGTAGTTTTATTGGTCCTCTGCTATTTCTTATTTACATAAATGATTTAGGGGAAAATCTAAGTAGCTCTCTTAGGTTGTTTGCAGATGACGCCGTCATTTACCGTCTAGTAAAATCATCTGAAGATCAAAACCAACTGCAGAACGATCTGAATAAGATATCAGTATGGTGTAAAAATTGGCAATTGACTCTAAATAATGAGAAGTGTGAAGCCGTCCACATGAGTACGAGAAGAAATCCGTTAAACTTTGTTTACAACATAAATCAAATGTGAAGGCCGTAAACTCCACAAAATACCTAGGAATTACTATTACTTCAGACCTAAACTGGAAAGAACACGTAGATAATATCGTGAGAAAGGCGAACCAGAGATTGCGTTTTATTGGCAGAACCCTTAAAAGATGCAATAGAACTACTAAAGAAACTGCATACACTACGCTTGTCCATCCATTTTTGGAGTATTGCAGCCCAGTGTGGGATCCTTATCAGGTGGGTTTGACGGAGGACATCGAAAGAATCCAAAGAAGGGCAGCTCGTTTCGTATTGTCGGGTTACGGGGGAGACAGCGTTACGGAAATGATACAGGCTCTGGGATGGGAATCATTACAACAACGGCGCTTATCGCTGCGGCGTG